>JZLH01S0066967.1:1288-11288 GCA_001188425.1 Eucidaris tribuloides
GGGCGGGGTGGCGTTTTGGGGGGACGAGAATAATTTCCATTCGGGGTCATCGGCACATGTTAACAGTGGCGAGTAGAATATAGTAAACACAGCGTCGAGTTAGAATCAATGGTTATATTAGCAGGTGAAATGTTTATAGGTTACAGAAATCGACAATAGCAAGCACATGCATGGTGGGGAAAAATTACCTAAAGAGGACAGAATTTACAGAGAATGTTGGCAAGAAAATGCAAACTATGAATAAATAAAATGAAGGGAAAGGAGAGTTTCAGGAGTTTAATGTTACACATGAATGGCGCGAAATGCTCAGAAGTTATAAACACCTACATATTCAAAACGCCATTTCTTAAAATAACTAGGTCAGTATTTTTTTGGGGGGGGGCTGCTAAATATTCTTAACTGTTTTTGCTTCTTAACAAAAGATTTATTCATGGCGAAGTTTGGAAGTTGTTCTAAAAATTTGGCAAAGAATAAATATACTTCAATAGTTAAAAACAATTATAAAACAAATTTATCACTACATATACCAAACATTTTTCATAATTAGTTATAGAAATGCGGGAACCGTTTTCTGTGTGATTACAATCTCAAGATCGTGCCACAGATGAGTGACCTTTTTCACATTCGCAGAACAAATGAATGAGTGTTTCCTCTTCTTTTCCACACATGGAGCAATTAGGGAGTCTTTTCATTTGATCTGGAAAGAAATGGCTTAATGAAAAATTGTAAGTAAACAGGATCTTAATTTAGTGTCAAGAGAACAAAAGAAATGATTCAAATGAACCTTTTGCCAGTTTCTGTTAACAGGGAGCAATAAACTGTTGCTCCAAAAAAGCATATCTCTTGCTGTGAGTATAAGAGCCAGAAGTACATTGTACACATTCTTAGGAATTTTCTTGTAATTTAATAGGTTTACAACAATGGTGTCGTGAACGCCAACAATATCAACATGCAAAGTTCACCATCCATTCTTCTGGAATATTTTTCATTAAAAATTAGAATTTCCTTCTATCTGAAGAGGGGATGTCAAATCTAATACATTCTTCAAAAGTTGTGACCAGGGAGGGGTGGATAAACAAATCGGCAATGGTACAAATGCCTTTATCATACCATGACATCATAAAAGAAAACAGGTTTGGATTTTAGATCGAATTGATTATTAAACCACAGAGATTGACATGCACTCATTCTGAGAATTTGAAGGCGTAAAATTCTTTAGCAGCTTCCACTCGATATAAAATACCATTGAACGCAAAGAATCAGCCTAACTGCTGCATTGCCAAGGCGTTCAATACACATTCTGGGGCATACATTTCCACAAAAATGAGGTATCTTGATTTAATCTTTCAAGAACGATAAGTTCAATATATTCCCAAGAAGCATGAAAAGTATCAAAAAGATATTTGACATGTCATCTTTTGGGCAATGGCAAATTTTAAGGGGTCAATCATTGAGCCAAGCATTTTATAATCATTATACAAATATTAATTCTCTTGGACCTATCTTTACCCCACTCCAGATAAACTTATAAAAAATCATTATTATTATATCATTATTATTATTATTATTATTATATTATTATTATTATTATTATTATTATTATTATTTATATTATTATTATTATTATTATTTATTATTTTTTATTATTATTATTTCATTATACGAGTATCATTATTTAACCCATCCACATAAAAGTGCATGAACGAGTCAATTGTAGGATTTTTTTCCAAAGAAATAAGAAATCCTCAATGCTTTAAATGATTGAAAATCCACTTTTTACGTGCAAATTGGCAATGTTTGACAAAAACTTATATAAAAACAGTTTTGTTTAATTGAAAATAAATAAACACTGAAAAATAAACCCCATATTTATTATTATTATAAAAACAGCACCCTTTCGGCAAACCGGGGGGGGGGGGGGGGTTGGGCTTTGGACGAAAGGTCGCGTTCCAGTCAACGCAACGCGACCTAGGCGCTCCACCACCCTTTTCGGCAACCGGGGGGGGGGGGGCTTTGGACGAACTTCGCGTTAACGTCAACACACCCTAACGCGACCCAACCTACCATCGACATAAGCATCTATTTAGAGCCGTGAGGAGACTAACTTATAACAATGATGATGATAATATGAATAGTACAGTGTAATCTCGTCATAAAGAAATTCCTTGGGAACCCTTAACCCGTTAAATTTGTTCTTTATAATGAAATTTCTTGATATAAGGGTTGCAAAAACAATAAAATACAAAGGAAATCCTTGATATAGGACCAGAGATTTTAATTCTTTGCAATATAATTTTGATATATCAGTGTTCGTTATAACAATAGTGCAATGTGAAGATGAGGATAATAATAATGATAATGGTAACGATGACAATGAAAGTTGTATTAAAGGATAGTATGAAACACGGATCCATCTAAGTGAAGTTTTGTAAATATGTTTGAATTTCTCACTTACAGACCATTCATGTCTTTTTTTTCTCAGGGGTTTTACGGCTGCATGGAAATCATGGCTCCCCCACTCAGAAATGGACCTTCACTTGGCAATAGATTGTTCTGTCTGTGTGCTGTTTTCTTTGGAGTTTGGATAAAAGTCATCTCTAATACCGGTGGGTTTGTCGTTTTCCAGGAGGAACAATGTGGCTTTGATGTCACCGTAAAGAGAGCGAATTGCTCCAAGCGCAATTTCTCAGATGTACCACAGGACATACCGGAGGACACTGAGATTTTCATTCTTTCTTTTAATAATTTGACGGTCATTCATAACAATTCCTTTTCTAGGTTTACTCATTTAGCCATTATTTCGTTGAAGTACAACCAAATTTATTTAATTGAATCCGGAGCGTTCGTCATACACAAATCATTACAGTCGGTTAATCTCATAGGCAATTTCCTGAAAGATATTGCGACCCAGTTATTTGTCAATAATTTGAGGTTAACCGATGTGTTACTCCGTGAAAATATCTTCACATCTATTCCCGCTCTCGATTTGACCAATCAGAGGAGCTTGACGCGATTGATATCGCTTCCAACAACGTCACTTCCGCCAGGGTTCCTCTGCAACTTCCGGTCGGATGTCAGCTGGAGTTTGTCGACCTAACCGACAACAGCATATCGTTCATCAGTGACGGGGATTTTGACACGTTTAAGTCGTGTGATAATGTAGATCTCATTGATCTCAGTTATAACCAAATTACATCAGTTTCAAACTCGAGTCTACGTGATGTTTACATTTCTGGAATAAACTTTAGAGGGAATCCACTTCACATGAATGGTGTTCAGGAAGTCTTCATAGCAGCAAGAGAGAGTTCGAAGTTGACGTACGTAAGTGTTATTGACACAGCGGCAAAACACATTACAGCTGATATTTTTGAACCCCTTGAGTCGTCTGTCGCGACTAAGCTGTCACTCGGTAAAAACGCTATTCAAACTCTTCACCCAGGCGTCTTCTCTTACCTTGTGCGCGTCGAATCACTTTTCCTTGCTGGAAATATGATATCCATCATGAATCCTTCCGCGTTTAACAACATGACGTCATTAATCGGTCTAAACGTGGCTGAAAACGGGATGACTCGTATTTCCACTGGAGGTACAGGCGTGTGGGAACCGCCGCTTCGACTGCTCGATCTAGGCAATAACAACTTGCCAGAGATACCACCCAAAGCGTTCCTTGGCTTAAAAAAGCTTAGATACCTTGGACTGTCATTTAATAATATCAAAGTTTTATATACAGATTCGTTTGAAGGATTAGACTCTTTAGAAAATTTAATCCTTTCCAATAATCTATTCTATAATACACTCAATATCAATCCTTTCCAGCCGTTGTTTCAACTTGAAATTCTGGACATGAGCGAATGCAATATCAACACACTAGATCCCTCAACTTCTCTGTCAGGTCTGAAAGGGCTTCAGGAATTGGTACTGGCTGGAAACCCGATACATTCTTCCAATATTTGGAACGAGAAGGAGGGTATTTCACTCTTTCATGACCTTCACAATCTTAGACTCCTAGACCTCAGTTCAACATTATACAGACGGGTATTCCACCAAAAAGTTTCAATAACCTTCATCTTTTACGACTTCTTAATCTCCAAGGTGCATCCATTTCGTCCGACATTGACCCGGAAGTCTTCGAAGGCCTTCCCAATCTTCAACTTCTCTCGCTTGGCGATAATGATCTTAGCGTTCTCCCTCCCTCAGTCCTAAATAATCAAACTAAGCTGACGTCATTGTTCCTCAGCCGAAACCCAATAGCTGAGCTTGATTCACATTTGTTTCACAATACTCCCAACTTGGTGGAACTGAGCCTTGCATCCACTGAGATAACTGTCATTACCCAAGAGCTTATGTCACCAATTGCAGATACGATTCAAACTCTAGACATATCAAAGAAATCGCTTTCATGCACCTGTCAGAACGAATGGTTCCGAAATTGGCTCAAAACTAGCAACGTGACTCTTATTTCCGATGGTGCAATGTGTTCGAAGGACTCTCCAAGTGCGTTGGTCGGAAGACCATTCCTAGACTTCGATCCAAGTCTCACTTGTGGGCCGAATATTTTCCTGTATACTTGCACGACTTTCGTGTCGATCACCTTCCTTGCGTTGATATGTTTGATATATTATAATCGTTGGTGGTTGAATCACAAATGTTTCCTTTTAAAACTTTGCATAATGGGATATACCGAAATCATCGATGACAGTGAATATGACTTTGATGTCAATATCATATTTCACGACAACAACGAAGAATGGGTTCAAGAATATCTTGTGCCAAAGCTTCGTGAACGAGATCCTGATAGCGTCCTCTGCGTTGGTGACGACGATCTTATTCTTGGTATGTATCGACTCGACAGCGCCGCGCGCGTCATCGAAACCAGTTATAAGACGGTGTTCGTGTTGAGTAACGACGCCGTCAGTGATCGTTGGTTCATGACAAAGTTGAGACTGGCCCTCCAACACATCAATCACGCTAAACGCGACGCGATCTTGTTAGTCTTTTTGGAAGATATCCCCGATGACAGACTTCCATACGCAGTTCGCCTGCTGCTTAGCGCCAACAGACCGTACCTGCAGTGGGCCGATGATGTCAGAAGCCAAGATTATTTCTGGCAAAAGTTTATGAAATGTGTTAATGTTACCACGTTTATCGACCTCACGCTCCCAATGTGATAAAACGGCTGGAATGGTTATGGGCAACCATCTCAAGCCATTTCAACGAGAACAAACACAGTGGCAGCAGCTGGTGGTAGCAGCAAAACGTAAATGTTCTCCCGCAAATTCTTAGTCAAAGTTGAACTTTATGCCATTCATATTAAACTCTTTATCTGCCGTGTTTTTAACGACAATTGAAAGCACAAATTTAGTTTCAGCGATTCGGCGATTTTTTTTTAGTTGAAAGCTTTATGCCCAAAGGTCATATAACAGATTCTGAATGTCTTTAGTTTTTTTTAATTACTTAATGAAAAATCTCGGGGGGGGGGCGAGATTTTCGACTATGTTTCACATTAAAGCATCCAAAGGATTAATAAGTTGTTAAGGTTATGTGAATTATGCCTTATCAAAAAGATCAGAGTCTGCTCTTTCTGATGAGGCATGATTCAGATAACCTTATTAACCCTTTGGATGCTATAATGTAAAATATAATCGAAAATCTGGGGAGTCCCCCGAGATTTTACATTAATTAATAAAAAAAACCTAAGGACATTCAGAATCTGTTATTGGTGTGATATGACCTTTGGGCATAAAGCTTTCAAATAAAAGAAAAATCGCCGAGATTTAACTTGTGCTTTAAGGTTCAATTTATGTTCCTTATTCAGTTTGCAGTTCTCTCACAATAGGCACACCTCTTCCATTCATAAAAGGTGTGAATAATTCGCTGGAACCGCTAGAATTGCATTGAATTACATCGAGTAATTGGATATAGAAGAATTAGTAAATCCCTTCTCAATGTCTTCAGTGGATTTAATTGATCTGTGCAAATTGGCAAATGAAGCATATCAAGGATTTAGTATATGCATTTCTGTGGAGTTTACACAAAAAAGAGATACCATTCTTCAGTAACATATTGAATCTAAGATTATTGTCTAAGGCGCATTTTTTACGACCTTTCCTCCCTTTGCTCGTTGTACTTGTGGTGTATTTGGATGCTGCAGGTCTACATTGGAGCATTGGGGCAGTAGGTCTATTACCCAGTCCATCAGAAGCATTTGTTAACCACAACATTATGTTCCTTACTCAAATTTCGTGATCGGTCCGTTATGTTGATCTAAATGGTATTGGAGTCCATGGTGTACTCCAAAATGTAAATGTGTTCAGTTGTATGGTGAATGATATGGTGAATGGTGTGAAGGTGTATGATAAAGTGTGTTACGGTGTATAGTCAGTGGAATAGGAAGAATAGGTTGAATTGCATCATTATCTCGATGTGGTTGAAGTGGTGTACGCAAAATTGTAAATGTGTTCAGGTGTATGGTTAATGGAATTAAGTCATAATGATAAATGGTGTTAAGGTGTATGGTAAGTTGTGTTAAGGTTTTTGGTGAATTGTGTTAAGGTATGTGATAAATTGTGTTATGGTTTATGGTGAATTGTTTTTAGGTATATGGTAAATTGTGTTAAGGTTTATGGTGAATTGTGTTAATGTAATGTGGTAAATTGCGTTAAGGTTTATGGTGAATTAGGTTAAAGTATATGGTAAATTGTGTTAAGGTTTATGGTGAACTGTGTTAAGGTATATGGTGAAATGTGCTAATGTGTATGGTGAATTGTGTTAAGGTTTATGGTGAACTGTGTTAAGGTATATGGTGAAATGTGCTAATGTGTATGGTGAATTGTGTTAAGGTGTATGGTAAATTGTGCTAAGGTGTGTGGTGGATTTTGTTAAGGTGTATGGTGTATTGTGTTAAGGTATATGGATTATTTCTATAAGTGTATGTTAAATTGTTTTTAGGTGTATGGACAATGGAATCTTAATTATACTATTAATTGTATTATCTACCGTATCTCGATGGTATTGGCAGTAATTGGAGTGGTGTACGCAATTTGCTCAAGTATACAGTGTGTCCCAGAAAGAAAGGAAACCGAGATTGATGAAGATATTTTTACATCTTAATAACAAATATGAAAAAATATCGTACATAGTTGGAAAGCATATTTTCTCTTCTTTAATTTTATACCAGTCACAGAAATTTCCACTCACGCATGGCTGAGATAAGACAATCGGAAGGGACACAGTCATAAAATCATTTGCACGTTGAAATTTGAAATTGAAACTGTCATCCTTGGATGTATTCAAAATATCTTCGATATCGAAGGACATCATTAAAATGCTTATTATTTCTTTTTTCATATGATACCACATTTGATACCACATAGGCAAGCCTTTCTTGAAAAGAAATGCAAGGAGGTAGAATCACGTTCCTCAACCAACCACTCCAGAGATCTTTGTAAGGCTGTGAAAAAATTGCTGGGAAGAAAACACTCAAGTTGAATGTGGTGAAAGCCGAGGATGGTGAAATCCTAACTGAGGGAGACCAAATTAAGGAAAGGTGGCAACAGTACTGCCAGAAACTGTATGCATGTAAGGATAGTCTAGGCAGTCAAACAAAACCAATTGAGGTGGAGGAAGACGAGCCTGACATTTTAAGATCAGAAGTGGAGGTAACGATGAAGAAAATGAGAAATGGTAAAGCATCAGGGTGTGATGATATCCCAGCCGAGCTGATA
The DNA here is from genome assembly GCA_001188425.1 of Eucidaris tribuloides. Classification (NCBI taxonomy): domain Eukaryota; kingdom Metazoa; phylum Echinodermata; class Echinoidea; order Cidaroida; family Cidaridae; genus Eucidaris; species Eucidaris tribuloides. The sequence goes on from JZLH01S0066967.1 coordinate 9,013, forward strand.
AAAGAAACAGGGGAAGAGGGCGTGATTCTAATGCACAAGTTATGTAATCTGATTTGGAAAAACAAGAACTGGCCAAAACATTGGACAAGATCAGTTTTCTTGCCACTTCCCAAGAAAGGTGACACAAGGGAATGCAAAAACAACAGAACTACCTCTCTTATCTCCCATGCAAGTAAGATCCTGCTATATGTCGTTGTGGAGAGGATCAAACAACATATGCGTCGCGAGATTCCCGCAGAGCAAGCAGGTTTTGTAGAGGGAAGAGGTACAAGAGACCAAATTGCAAACATAAACATCATAAAGAAAGCCATGGAATTCAGCCATCCACTTTACTTGTGCTTTATCGACTACTCTAAAGCATTTGACACAGTGCAGCATCAAAAACTCTGGAACACCCTGATATCAATGGGCTTCCCAAACCATGTGGTAGAACTATTCAGGACACTCTACATAGATAAAGAATCCACAGTAAGAACTTGTTATGGTAACAGTGCCGGTTTCAAGATTGAACAAGGGGTAAGACAAGGATGCATATTATCCCCTCATCTGTTTAATGCGTATGCAGAGTACATCATACGAATGGCCCCCATTAACTGCAGTTGTGGGATATCTGTTGGAGGCAGAAAGATAAACAATCTACGGTATGCTGACGATACCACCCTGTTAGCAAGCAGTGCACAAGACCTTGAGGATCTTATAGCTGAGAGTGAAAACAGAGAGTGAAAAGTTTGGCCTCTATCTGAACATACCTAAAACGAAGGCAATGATCATCAACCAACAAGAAGAGAACCCCATCATCCATGCAGGAAACCAGGAGATTGAAGTTGTAGACCATTTCAACTTCCTTGGATCCATAATAACAAACAAAGGTGGATGCTCGACAGAGATCAGACGTCGAATTGCAATGGCTAAATCAACAATGTGTGCAATGCAAAATCTCTGGAAGAACAGAAGCATCACTAGAGCCACAAAGATCAGGCTAGTCTCAACTTTGATCTTCACAATTGCAACATATGCCTGTGAGACATGGGTCATCAATGCTGCAAACCAGAGAAGGATTGAAGCATTTGAGATGTGGTGCTGGAAAAAGCTGCTCTGCATTCTATGGACAGCCAAAAAAATCAAATGAAAGCATTCGACATGATATTGGGGACAGACATCCGCTCTTCAACACAGTGTTGAAGCCAAAGCTTTAATATTTTGGTCACATTGCGAGGAGAGATGGAGAAAATCTGGAGAAAGTTATCATGTTTGGAAAAATAGAAGGAAAGAGAAACAGAGGAAGGCAGAGACTCAGGTGGACTGATGGCATTGCTTCCACAACTAACATGTCAATATACCGCTGCTACTCGAAATCTCAGTGTCGTCACGAATGGAGAGCCTTCATCAATGGGGCCACGAATACTCAGCCATGAGTAGAACGACGACGACCACCATCACATTTTTGAAAATAAGCGATGCATCAGTGAGAAAAGACAATTCGAAAAGATGTTTGTTTTAAAAAAAGTTCCAAAATGCATATTTGACCCTGCTTTCTAGATTTGGCAACCAGCAACCGAGAAATCCACCTCGCGAACATGTTTCGGAGCCTATTGTTGTGCCCCAAGCAAGATATTATGTGAGGTCAGCCGTGCGTAAACCTTTTGTTCAACTCGCTTCCAATTGCTAAAAATGTATTCATTCTAAAAAAATCACGTTAAAACAGGCAGGTTTTAATTTTACTTGTTCTCTGGCGTACGTTATTGATTTTCTTACGCATGAGGTGTCAGATTAAAGAAGAAATAATGAATGTTTATGTCATGCTTTTGCTTCCTAAAAATAATTACATATTTAATACCCTGAAAATGCACTTAAAGATGGAATATGTGCGTGCAAATGAATTTTAGGAGCACCAATATCCATTGTCTTTATTCAATCATGCGTAAACGATGAATAATAAGTTGTATATCAAAAGAAGAGAAACAGAGCTTTACAAACATATCTTATTCATTGAAATAATAGTTTTTTTTTTCTGGGACACACTGTATATTCAATGGTATATTCAGGTATAGTAGATATGATAAATGGTAGCCCAATGGTATAGAGAATATTGTAATTTCAGTTTCTGGTCAGTGTTTGAGTGTACATGTATAGTAAAACACGTCCACAGCATAAAGTGTGGTAAAATGGAAAGGGATGGACCAGAAAAAAATACTGCACATCATATTATATAAAAGCTATGGTACTATTTAAGTATCAGGTCAATCCACAAACCATTTACCCAGACTGTTTTTCAG
>JZLH01S0066998.1:35066-46571 GCA_001188425.1 Eucidaris tribuloides
GTTTTTAACTAATGCCCGGTTAGATTTTTGAAACCATTTTATAAAACAAATAATGCACATTACGTGTTCGGTCGTTAGTACAACTATTGACCCTCGGTAACTTTATAAAAATCCAAAACAGATTCAGATTTTTAGAAAGTTACCTCGCGGTCAATAGTTTTTACTAACGACCTCGCTAATGTGCATTATTTGTATTCTGATTTCTCTATCAAATTTATAGTTTGGGGTGGGGGTACTGGGAATCTCACTGGAAATTTAATTTTTTAGATTTATTCAAAGTCAAACCTCTATAAATATTTCAACAAGAAGAAAGAAAGTCATATTTTATCTGAACATAAAAGGCAGTTAAAACAAGCACTGCTAGTGCTATTCACTTTCCATGTGCATTTCATGAAAATGGACTTTTCTGTCAGAGAATTGTAAGTTATATATTTTAAGGGGGGGGGGGGCATAATATTCTCAGTCTCGTAGTCTTCCTTGAATACTTATAAAAATGATGAAGGTAATAGTAATGGTGATGATGATGATAATAATACTCATTATCATACTTGTACTCAATTATAATAATAATTCATTCGTACAGTGTATATACAAAGGATGACATGTACAGTTGGAGTTTTTGACTTAGTGTACAACACATGGAGTTGAAATTTCTCATTAACATGAAAAACTTTTAGAAAACAAGTTCCACAATTTCTGAACTGTGATGATCAGAGCAATACAACCACATTTGCATTTACATGTACTGTATTATTATTATTATTATTATTAGTAGTAGTAGTAGTAGTAGTAATAGTAGTAGTAGAAGCAGGGGAAAAAATACACGGGGGCTCGGGGTGATTCCGCTCCCGAAATGGCCAAAAGAGCTCCCGAAATGTGTAAAAGAGCCCCCGAAAATTACCATAGGGTTCAAGACGAAAGAATATCTGGAAAGCCCTGAAACACGTAAAGTAACCCCCGAAAAGAAAATTTTATTTATTTCCCTGAGTAGAAGTAGTAGTAGTAGTAGTGGTGTTACTTTTTTTTTTTTTGGGGGGGGGGGGTTTGCATTTGACAAGGCATATAATGTACATGTAGTTGTATACCTGTTATGAGCTTAGATTAAAGGGCAGTGACATGATTGGGAGAAATAAAACATGCCTCTCAAACCAAACTGTTCGAAAGATGTACCAGTCTAGCTGGAGTGTATTTGTCTTGAATTTGCTTAATAAAAGGAGAATTAATCGTGAACATACCAGCACTTTATTTCTCTTATGCCCCAAGAGAAATTAATCCCATGAAAAGCTACACAACAAATTTGTCCGTCACGAGGCATACTGATAAAAGTTAATTTAAAATATGTCAACTGTTGACTACAAAATTTTCACAGTAGAATCTTTGTATAATTTACTTGATTCTAGAATAGTTGAATTATTATTTATTCAGTCTACTATTGTGTATTACCCATTCTATTCAGTGTGAAAAGGGGGGGGGGGGGGGGGGTGGTCCAAAAGTTTGGGATCAGTGCTTACTTTAATTTTGTTGTTTTTTTTGAAGAGATACAGTTGTGACACTGTTGACCGTTTCAATAAAATGCTGTGTGATTCCATGCGATAAATAAAGAATGTGAGATTGATTAGGATGGTAATGTTCACAAATTTGCCATTTTTATATTTTCTATTAAACAGTCACCCAAGGAGAAGATTTTTCCTATTGTTAATCTGCTTGTACTATCTTCTATTCAAGATGGGATGCACAGAAATGATTCACGGGATGAATGGGTAAGCCATATATTATTGGACAGCGTCTGTAAAAATAAAACGGAGCATTTTGCGTCATAAAAAGATAACAAATCAGTAGAGATTTTATATGGCGTGAATGGATAATTGAATAAAACCCCCACACAATGAAACTGTTCTTTGATGTAACTGTGGACAAAAGAATAGCATTCCTTATTTGTTGTATGCTTGTGTTTGTGTAAATTCAAGGATAGATAATGATAATATTATTGAGAGAAGAGACAGGCTACAGTGTATCATCTTTTGTAGCCTCTTTCATTCTAGTTGTGTGCTTTGCATCCTTGTTTTGTGCAAGTTGTTCTTATTTATTTATTCTTTATTATTTTTTTTCTTCTGTAGGCTAAAGGATTGGGTGTTGGGGGAATGATGTGCAAAATTTACTGGTGTACGTTATACATGTACCTGCAGCTTGGTGCCAGGCCATCAATAATATTGTCAATATGATTGGTCGATGGTGTAGCTACTTTATGAGGTGATTTTTCAACTGCAGTGATCTACATTCAGGTTAATACACTAAATATCCAGTGGGAGGGAGGAGTATTACCATGTACATGAATCTGACAATATGCTTCTTATAGGCTTTCACTCTCTCCTAAGTTAAAGGTATTGGCTAACATTTACCACAGTTAAAAAAATCTGAGCTACATGATTCCCCATGCTACCATTGTCTTTGATAAGGTCTAAAAATGACGTCCTGAAAAAAATTGTATTTCAAAATGATTATTTAGTGCTTTAAAAAAGTGAAAATCGTAAGTTGATCGGATTCACCTGCCCATTTTCTCCCATAGACTTACTGTGTGTACACCTACGCTATTTAAACTCGCCCCGAGTTTTAAAGACACTATATAACACTGTGGAAGACACGTTTAAAAAATTGTCGAACTTTGCTATCTGACAAGTGTTTGAATGGACAAACAAACACCTTAGAACACAAAAGTTTAGACAGTTATGCTGTCACTAGTACAATATGTGCAGATACAAATTGGCACATTAATTTCCTGTCGGGCAATAGGAAATTCTGCAATACAGCAGTCTATGGGGGAAAGCTGGAATGGTCTCTCAGTGATTTTCACTTTTTTAAAGCTCTTAATGATTGTTTTAAACTGCAATTTTTTTTCAGGGCTTCATTTTTAGACCATGTCAGAGACACTGGTAGCATGGGGAATCATGCAGCTCAGATTTTTTAAACTGGAAACATTGTTATATAATACAATGCCTTTAATTGTTTATTCATGCATAACTTGCCATTGGCAGTGTAACTTTCCAAACTTTTTTATTCTAGGGTGTTTATTTGTCCATATGAACACTACTATGTAGTTCAGATATCAAAATTTGATATTTTTTCAAATTGAAGCTCCACAATGTTAGCCTATCACTTAGATTCACTGGTGTCAGATTGTGGGATTTTGGGGAAGGTGATTGACCTGGGCCCTCTGAATGAACTTTGATCATGGTACAGAGAGGCTTTAGCCTTATATTGAAAAAAAATTATGTGTGACAGTGTGTATTAGTTTCTGACCACCTCTCCCCCCTACCCCCCTACACACACAGTGATTTGTGAACCCCCCCCCCCCCTTATGAACTGGCTCATTACACTACTGGCCACTGGTTAGATGAATTAGAGTACATGTAGTTTTAAGGGTTATTTGTCATCAAAGTTGAACTGCATATGTACTTGTTTTCCTATACAGTTTATTGAGTTGTGGTTCATTCGATAAGGATTGTGTGTGTACTGCGTATGTGTGTTTATATGTGCGCGACAGGGTGTAAGAGAGGACATGTGTGCTGTGTTGTAAAGTATGTTGCAACTTGCATACACCAAACTCACAAACTTTTCAGTTTTAAGAAGGTTATGGGAGACAGATAGCGTACTGCTTCATTGTCCCTGGCTACTGCATTAATGAGGTTGTATAAAATGTTTCATCGGACAGTTCTGACATGCACTTGGAGTACATGTACTTGCACAAAACATGGAATGCACACATATACATGTAGGTAACAGCAATGATGAAAACATTGTTGTAGATTAATAATCCAATCATAAAACATTGTATTTTGTCAATTTGAGAGTGGTACTGATATTTGATGTGTGTATAAAATTTACCAATGTTACATGTATGTATGTACATTACATTTTAAGTTGTAACAGTATGTCAGTTTCATGTTAAATCAATTTTTGTTAATCCAATGTAATCTGAATACTATCATTTTTGAAAACATTTGTGATTCAATTTGACATTGGTACCTGCGTTTGATGGACATTCGTAGAACATTACATTGTAAGAGCACATGTAAAGTTCATTTTGATTTATCAATGTGACAAAACTGACATACATGTCCTTCTAACATAATCTGTGCACATCCGACTTGGCCACGTTCCAAAAATACCAATTCGTTAATACGCTTTTCTCCATTGTTCTTTTTCTCCTTTTCTCGTTCGTGTACAGCCTAACGTCTTGGCCCACGATTCGGACCGCGGCCAGCCGTGCATGAAGTGTGGCGATAAATGCCCTGGCCTTGCCCTGCATTACTGGAGGTACGTTTCGTTCATTAAATTAAGTCCATTTTACGAGCAACAGAGCGTATTGTGGTTGGACTCGCTCTCACACCCAGTGAGTTTAGCCTGTCACAGTTGGACATATGCCTAAAGAGTGATATTGCTCAACCAAACAAAAATATCGCAAATTTTCTGAGTGTTTATATGGTGCATGTGTTGTGTGTTTTGTTGCCAAACTGTTGGATGAAATGACCTGAAGTTATTGCATTATACAAATTTGTCCCACAAATAATGCAATGTTTTTGTTGTTAGCCCTTTGGTTTGACTCTTATTGTGTTCAAACAAATTTCGTTGTGGTTTTAGTAATATGGCGTTTCTGAGTATTTAACACACAAGGCATGAAAGGTTGCCAAACAAAGTGTTTGAAAAAATAAATTGAAATAAATTGTTGTTGGGAATTCTGTATACCGGTATTTAAAGAAAAAAATTAATGTTTTTTATTGTGGTCTGTATCAAAGATGGTAACAAGTTCAGTAAATCTCTAAGAGTACAGTGATTTGAATTGCTTGTGTGAGCGTGTTTGTGTGATTACAGTTGGAAACTTGGAATGTTAATTTAAAGCTACTTTTCATACTGCAGACCAACAATTTGAGGTCTATTACTAGGACTGGTAAAATATAAACAAATAGATTGTTTCTTTACCCAAGAATTTATGAAGATGTTCTGTTCATGAATACGGTGTTCTGTGTGACAACATTGAACGATTTTGTCTATGTCTTGTCAATCATAAGACTGATCTGTACCTTTTATGCAGCTTGTTTTCTGATTATTAGACTGAGTGATCTGAGTTAAGTGTTTATTTGCCAGATTTCTTGAACCCTGTTTTGATGCTATACTCTTCAACCTAATTATCCCTGGAAATTTATTCTGTGTGCTTGTAAGAAGTATATCCCCCTGTTTGAAGACCTCACTAATAACTATCAAATGAATTGGTATTCACAGAGTAATTATTCTTTACCAGTTGCCGATCGAAATGATGATTGAGATGTTTGTGAGTGCATCAAAGACTCTCCGTTTGCATATCGGTTATAAAGCATGGAGTGTCTCCCATTCATCCGCCTGAAAAACATGTTGACATTTTGTCAATGACATAATTGCCGTCGAGATAAAATGATAATGGCCGTAAAAGTCAAGTCTGTTGTAGAGGAAAACGACCGCATTGATGGAAGCACACTGAACTCTTGTGAGGTAAATAATTGTCCCGACACCGTTTGCAAGCACCAAAATGAGTGGTTTATGGATTTAAGGCGCCTCATACAGCCTAGCCAGTAGGCATGCCTGCAACTCTGCAATGTACATTGTACAGAATGTATGTCATTCGGGTACATTGCCACAATTTAGTAAACTTCTGGGTAAGTCTGTAAGTCCCCCCCCCCCAACTATCCCCAGGTAAGCAGTGTGTGTGTGTTTTTTTTAAGTGATATGCCCTTTGCCATTTGATGCTCTCGTCATTTACAACTGAAACAGGTCTTCTATTGCTGATTTATTAATCTTAGCAATTTTAATTTGATCAGAATTTTAAATTGCCTTTAGTTGAATAGAATATTCATGAAGACTGAAACTTGTTTGATTAGCGTGTAAAAGCAAAAACAAGAATAATTTGAACAGAAAAGGGTCAACGCAATACATGTCTGCATCATATTGATTTCAAAAGAATGCATACTTGCATGAAAGTACAGCCAAAGCACTACATGTACAGTACACATGTGTGTACCTGTAGTACAGTATAACATTATAACATTTGTTTTTCGACAGTGTTTTGTAGTTTTGTAGGTCAAAACACCCTAGAAACTGCCTTAATTTAGAACAAGAATAGGCCTACTTGTTTTTCTATCCATAAATAGTAATTGTTCCCTTTTCTACCATTTGAAGTTTGAACTGCGGTGTTGTAAATTATGTTTGGCAGCTGACTAGGGGGTATACTTGATTTGTACTGTGATCACAATTTAAAGGGCAATTCCATGGTGATAGCAGTTGCTATGGATAGAAACAGAAAATTCAGAGGAACAGATCAGTGAAAGTTTGAGTAAAATCATACAAATAACGAATGCCAAATAATATGAATTGTTGAAAGTTCCAATAATCAATACAAACCTGGTCAACATTGTAGCATTCTTTGTGAGCAACCCTTTTGTACACAAAATCTCACTGATATTTTTCTTGAATATTGTGCGTGAACACATGTATGTACGTATAACCTCACATTGGAAAACTTTTAGAACAGTGTTTGTATGAACATGTAGATTACAGAGGTGGATAAATTGTTGATGAATTGAGAGAAAATGAAAATTTGTAACTTTTTGTGTATGAAGCTAAATACATGTAGAGGGTTGCTTGCAGTAAACAACACAGTGTTGCCAATTTATAACAAATCTAAGAATTTTTAAGCATTTGTAACTTTTATCTCATTTTTCTCAAAACTTTTTATACTAATGTGTTTTGCTGATATTTCTGCTTCTATTCAAATCAACTTGGTATGAGCCTAGAATTGCCCTTTAACCATGTTCTCTGCCTCCTCCATGGGCGGACTAAAACTCCAGAAACTTGTAAACATGTGACCAATGGCGGCAGGTGATGTAACAGAATTCATGTCCTAGTATTCCTAGAGACAAGGATCAACAACGTTTTGCAAGGTCGGGGTCGTGTCAAAGGTCGGAACCGGATAAGGTGCCAGAGGATCGATCTCTCTGCTGTGGTGCAGAAATGGTGGTGATGCGTGTTATTGACAGCTTGCAGTAGTTTTCTCCAGACTGTCAAATATTCTTTATTTATCCCCTTGAAAAAGAAGTCTAATTTATATCACATGATGGTATATGGTAGGCTGCTTGCATGTGACGTCAGAAAATTAAAACTGTGAAACTTCATAACTCTGCTATTCTTTGGGGGATTTTCGCGAAACTTTCATTGATATGTCTGTCTCATTTTTCTGCTTTTAGTTAAACCAACTTGACATCAGGGTGAACCTTGCCTTTAAGTTGGGTAGGCAAAATGGGTGCTGAAATAGCTTCAGTGCAAAAAAATAAAATAGAAAAAAAAATACAAGTAAAACAAAATTGATATAAAGACTGTATGCTCCTACATTTAAAGTGGTAATTTGAGTACCAGTTCAATAATTCTTTTCTGCCAAAATGTCATATAATGTCAAGCCACTGTTTGTAATTTTGATGCATATCAAATTTATACACGGTAATTTGTGTTTTTCAATTCGAATGTACATGTAAGGCTACATATATGAAGTCACAACAGCATTTGAAATACCAGTATGTCATCAATTATGCACACAGTGGTATTTCATTTAAAGTGCTGTGATCTTGCAGTGTTGCAATTGAGTTAAACGTAATCTGCAATTCTGATTTCTGACTGAGGTTTCTTTGATAGCTGATAAAAACAAGTGAAGAAATATGAAACATAGTAACCCCAATATGTTCAGTATTTGTGTGAAAATTTCACTACAGGTAAATAATATATTATTTCAAAGTGGACATCACGAAGAGACCATCAACTACAGTAGTTGGAATAAAAAACAATCATAGGGGAAAAACATATAGAAAGAACAATTAAAAACTTACTTCTGTACATGTATGTATACTTATAAAGTATAAACTGTATGTTTCATACCAAATGCGTAGGGACAGTGATTTTCCGTTTCAAGAAAAGGCCTTTTCCGTTTCCAAAAATCTGGAATTCTGTTTCAACTTGTCTGAAAAATGGAAATTCCGTTTTACCATAGACTTTGTATACATGAAGAAAAATGACAATTCCGTTTACATAAAACTTGAAACAATAAAACTTGAAACAAATATTTCTCACTGTTCTTGCGTATTTGTGTCAACTTTTTTCTAATTTTTGTTCTGAGTTTCATGTTTTTTCCTTTCAAAAAGTAAAAATTTTGAGAAAAAGAGGTTTTCCATGATATTCCGTTTCAAGTCGTGATTTCCAGAAATTCCGTCCGTTTCCGTTATCGCGGAAAATCACTGTCCCTAAATGCCACTAATGTAGTGTGTGTTTGATTTCTTTGAATTGTTTCTAATGAACTACATCTGTGTAGGCCTATATTTTATTGTAATATAATGTCAATTTGTAGTCTCAGTTCTGAAATGAAATTCTGAAAGATTCTGACAATCATACTGACAAACATTTCCAAATCCTGAATGGCTGTAAAACAGCCTTTGGGGTATTAAGTTCCCCTCTCCTGCAAAGTTTTTTTTTATGTATGGCAGAAAAGAGTTGTTGAATTCATTCTTTTATTCATATGATACTGTCACCATAAAACTAAAGTACAGAAGAGGGCATCGATAATCAACTTTGAATAAACCATTCATACTGAAAATATAGGCATCATTAACTGCTGCGTAATAAGACGGTATTGATATAATCAACTCTGAATCTATAAATCATTCATACTGTAAATGCAGGCATCATTAACTTCTGTATAAAGCTAGCAACAGGAATTAAAAGAAGAAAAAAAAAGCCAAAAAGATCACCCAGGAAAAGTTTCTGGTTCACTGAGTCTTTGGAAGAGCGGTAACTCGTGGTGGACCGTGCGGGTGTGAATTTGAATCAGTTGTAGGCATGCAGTGAAACAGAAATGTAGTCCAATATAGTTACAGTAGTTAGCAGTCGTTGCACCTTCAAAGCCAGACAATTTGCTTCGTTGAGTACGCCACAGAAAAGCTATTAGTTGCCCTTTATAGTGGTGATAGTCGACCCTGAAGGCATGCTTCTATCATAAAACTAACTTGATTAAAAGAAGATTATTGTTGTCTGATCTCAACCTAGTTTTTTAACTAACTGCCGATTTATCTTCCAGGTAAAACTCTTAGCGGTTCAGACGCCATGCGGTTTGGCATTCTTTAATTTGAAGCAAACCTGGTTTCTAAAATGATCATAAAAGTTTTTTGTAATGCTGCAATAATAGTTAGATTATCGGTGTAAACGAATGCATTATAAATCCATTTCCTTCTGAAGTGAACCTGTTAACACACCAGAACTCCGGGGTTTATCCAACTTAAACCATCTGTTATTAGCATCGATTTGTACTCAATTCTGAATATATATGCAAACATGTGGGACTCTGGTACCTCTAATTGTATTCAAACTTGATTCAAATTTTAAACTACTGTAATTATGTGATATGGAGGGGTTGGGGGGTTGGACCACTATTATCACAAGGATATCAAAATCACAAAAAATCAGGAAAAAGGGTATACTTCAACAGGGGGCTACCTGAAAATGAAAAGGGTGTCTTTTCAGGTTTGGTTATTTTTTTTTAGGGTATTCTAAGTTCGAAGGATAATAACTTAATGTTTAGGGTCTATTTTCAAAGTCCATACACAAGCAAGCATGGTGTTCACCTTTTGATGACAGTGGCCCCCCCCCCCCCCCCCCCCCAATGTCAAGGTGATTTCAACTTGAACACAATGTACACTGTACTATACATGTATATCTCTAGCAATACTACTACGGTACATGTACAGTACCTCTATACTTGACAGTGCAGCCAGTGGATTTGTTTGAAATAAGTAAACACTTCAAAACTTGAATAGAAATTGCCCTCCCCCACTTACCACTTGAAAAAAATGTATGAGAGTGCGATCAGCTAGTCACTTTTAAAAGTTACAGTATGCAAGTGTCCCAAGTTAAAATAGAGATGAGATAAATTTGATTGCTATATGGTTAATATGATGTGTGTCACTCATCTTTTGGAAAGTTGATGAAACTTGGTTGCTATGGTTCATGCTAAACACAGATACAATTAAAAAAAAAATTTCTCTCATTGACTTTTGGTTCTGTAAATACATGTAGCTTACATGTATGATCAAAAACTGGTCTGGCAAAAGGGTTTCCACGCCATGTAACTTTTTTGTAGAATTAAATTTATATTTATGCATTACTTACTTTATGGCGGTCAAATTGGTAAAGTCCTAGAAGCGCTCTTGGCACAACAATCTCAAAATAATATACTTTTGCCTCAGTGCCAACTTGCTACGTATCATTCCCATGAACAGTGAATGAATGCCATTTTACTTTTATATTTGCTCAATTTCAAAGGTAAATTTACCAATATCAAGATGATGTGTGCACTGTTCAGCTGCCCACAGCAGTTGATGTCATGTTACCAATATTCATTGACATGTTAGCCTAACTCTTGTACTGTAGACTCTTATGTTCTGGCAGAGAGAGTGCCCAGCTGTTTACAGTAGGTGAAATTTTTATCTGGTGCCCTCTGTTGTCAGTTAATTGCACATACATGCTAGAGTTGCCAGAATTGTACTCTTCAAATTTGCTGGCAGCTGTTCTTGAATATTAAGTTTTTTTTAAACATTTATTACCCCCCCCCCCCCCCCGACTGAAATATGGTTTCAGTGAAGATCAACACATTGTGTAATTTCTGTTGTTATGATGTATGATGTACTGTAATGACCAGGTATTGTTGGAAAGTATGCCTAATGTGATTTTTCTGTGGAATTGTGTGATGTTTTAAAATGTCACACCAGTACTACAGTGGGCAGTGCTATAATTTAAGCCTATGTACGCATGCAGTAGGCGTGAATAAATGGAAGACTATTGCCAAGTGCCGTTAGACTCAACAACAACAACTTCAACTTTTTACTCCCATTTTTCTTTTTTCTTTTTTTTACCGTAAAATGACAATAAACCAAAGTACCAAACTACATGTATCTACCAAAAATTTATATTTTTGGAAATTCTTTTCTTGTCAATTTTTTATCCCATTGTGGTTGTACTGATTTCAAATTCAAAATATGTAGTGCATGACTGTACATACACAGCTGTACAGGAGTTATACTGTACATGCACAGTTTGTACACATGTACTACAATTCTGTACCCTTGTAAGTTTGAATTATGCCATGCATACTATTATCGTGGGTGCATTCTTCACATCATTTGCACTCATATGCACGTAGGACCTATTGACACAAGTGCTTATGAATACTGCATCATGTACATGCAGGTTAGAAATGCTCAAGAAAGGTGTGTACTGTAACCAACACATGTACAGAAGTACATGTATGTGTTAAAGGTATTGGTTATTCATAGTAGAAGTCCCATCCCTCCCCCCCCCCAAAAAAAAGTCAAACTTAGATATCTGAGCAACAGCATGAAGCTTTCAACAATTATGCTGTCATTAGCAAGATATAGAGATAAA
>JZLH01S0066998.1:46621-60624 GCA_001188425.1 Eucidaris tribuloides
TATTGGTACATGAATTAATGTCCTGGGGACAAACAATCCGTAACACAGCAATCTGTGGGGGAAAACTTACGGAGTTGCTCATTGATTTTCACTTAACTCATTGGAGATGATTTGATTTCACTATAACATGCATTTTCCATAGACTCCAATGCGAGTTAACTCATACAAGTTTAGTCTCCAATGGGTTAAAAGCTCTTAGTATTGTTGACTGTTTTTTTTTTTTCCCCCAGGGCTTATCAGAGAAACAAGTAGCATATAGGATTATACATGTAGCACGGATATAAAAACACTGGAAACACTATTAAACGATGCCTACCATTGCAGATTATGTGTTTGGGGTTAGGGTTTATTGCTTCAAAATCAAATCATCAATGGGTTAGCTGTATACATGCACATCTAAAGCAGGTACACTATGCACAACACCGTACAGTAGCTCTCTCCAATGGGCATTGCATCGTATAGTTATCAAACTAAACATGTGTAGATACAGTACAACACAAGCAAGTACAGAACAAAACCTAGCAACCATCTAGTCAAACCTCTAATAGCGTGATTAACGAGATAAGCCAAATCAATAACAGAAACAATCGCAAATCATAAACCGCTACCATAGAAACGATGGATCGTGGTTGTTGGGTAAATGAAATTATTGTGCAGTGATCTCACTTTTAAATGGTTAGTCTCCTTTAGAGGAATAGGGACAGTGATTTTCCGTTTTTACCGGTAAATCAAACGGAAATTCCGTTTGGTTCTTATACTTTTCATGTAAAAATTCATGAAATTCACCTTTGCAAAACGGAATTCATGTTTTTGCTGTGTACATTTTCAATGACCAAAAGGAATTTCCATTTTTAGATCAAGTTGAAACGGAATTACAGATTTTCAGAAACGGAAGAGACCATTTTTTGAAATGGAAAATCACTGTCTCTAGAGGAAGAGCTTGTAATATAAGGAATTTGTAATTTACAAAAACAACAACAGCAACAGGAATTCACTAACAAAAACTTTTATGTCAGCTAGCCTTCACACCAGTCACGAGGGTCAGTCAATACTGATTTTTTTTTTCAATTAGTACCGCAAATAATCAGATCTTCCATTTTGTAGTGTATACTGTAGTGTAGAACCAGGGTTGTCGCTACTCCGGGCGGGGCCGCCCACTGCCCAAATTTTCGCTCGGCATTCCGGGCGAAAGACCAGTCTCCCGCCCAGCACTATTTTTCATTACCAATGATTTTTTAGGGCTTGAAAAATGAGAATACTTTCAAGTAAACTAACATCATCAGGCTCAGATAATGGTCATGAACACTACCTAATGACTTCTTATTATAATGTAACTGTTAAAACATTTACGATATTACTTGCTTAGCAGCGAATTGATCATAATCAGCCGTCTACTACCCTGCCATGAAGTTGCTGCGCTCCGCTCACATGGTCTGGGCAGCAGCAAAATTTCCACCACTCAGAAAAGTCTGGCTACATCCCTGTGTAGAACACAATAGTTTACAACATTTCATTTTTAAGTATCTTGTGTGTGTGTGTTAATTGGTAAAAACCAACGACTATTGATTCAATTTTATTTGTAGATTTAGTTGAGGAGGAGAACCTCCTCAGGAGGTTAATAATTGAATTGTCAAGGACTAGAAGAAGCATACAATGGCACTTAAATCATAACTCTTCACACCTGAAAGGGATTAGCTAGTGTTTGTTGTTTACAAGGCGAGGAAACATTTGTATCCACAACCTGGAAGTTCTGAAACCTATTAGACTTCTGTATATCATACCTGCCAACCAGTAAGATTTTATCAGATTTAGTAGGATTTTCAATCATCAAAATCCACAGAATAAGATTTTCTGATATAAAAATAAGATTTTTTTTTTAAGAATGTGCAGTGTACTGTATGTGATTTTGACACAGTAAGATTTTTACCTTCAATTTGCATTAAGAATAAGATTTTTGATCTGTACATGAATAAAGACCGTTTAAATGTAAAACTGAAATTCCAGGATCGCTTTATCTCCAATTTGATGAAAAGTTGACCTATTTAGAAAAAAAAAATCTAAAACTAAATTGAGTTCAAAATATATCAACTGCATGTACTAAATGCTAACTCCCCCCCCCCCTCCATAAATATTTCATAAAAAATAAGACTATTGTATTCTACATGAACCTGTCGTTGAAATTGATATTGATTGCAGAAATTGTTACAGATGTTTACAAAGTAATTGCAAGAGTTGGCCCATATTTTGCAAAATTGCTACATAACCATTTGAGATTTTATAGTAGATTTTCTGAGAAGCTGTTCATCCTCTGTTGCATTTGTTACTCATTTTTTTTTTCACTCCTTTCCAAAAATGAAATTCATAAACTTTTAAACTAAATCCATAGAGACAAGTTATTGCCTAATATGACATCCAGTTGGCCTTAAAAACAACATTTGTGTGATTATTTTACGGGCAGGCAAATCTATTGATTTTATTTCTCTTATTTTTTTTATGTGTTTGCTCATGGAATCTGGGCTACCACGCTCATTTCACTGAAGGATACAGCCATCAACTGAATCCCCAGTATGATATGGCAGTCACATTTCCACAAGTTTGCCATTTACACAAATATCTCTTTTTGGCCTAAAGAAACCCCGTCTATTTGACGTTTTGGCTCGTTGTTCAGCTTGTTCTGGAAAACATTTACTTTCTTTTTGTATTTTATTACGTTTTTTGAATTTATTGTTTGGCAGATTGTCCTGAGCTGAAAACAATGTTTATTAGAAATGCAGCAATATAAATGTAAATGACTGACTCTCATTTACATGACATTGTGTGTTACAGTGACCCTTCACAGTGCAGTTACACAGATACATGTATGGTGTCATTTCTTGTACATGTACTCTGCAATATGTATTCCTTCACATTGCTTCACACTGCATTTACCATTTTAATTATACACTTAATTCACACCATATTTTCATCTAACTTGTGAATTTTTGCATTTTTGTTCTTAAAACAAGTGCTTTGGTACAAATACCAATTGCATTGAAATGCTTGCAAATTCATATTCACAGTAGGTACACCGTAAGTGTAAATTATAAAGGAATACTCACCTCCCAGAGAAAAAAATACATGTTTCAAAATGACAAAAGAGCACCAAAATTTGAAAAAAACCGTCATAAATTGCCATAGGGTTCAATTCAAAAGAGTATCTGGAATGCACTGAAACAAGAAAAATAGCCGTCAAAATGAAAATTTTAATTTTTTTCCTGCTCACCCCACCCCCACCCTATTGAACATCTATGAACATCTATGTTTCATTGTGCAATGGATATACCTGTGACAACAAATATGTTCACTTTCACGTCTTTCAGTAATTTCATGAAATATTTATTTTCCGAATGTCCTGAGAATGCATTGATATGTACATGGCCTTAAAATTTCTGGGGCATCAACTCGATTAAGAAACAGATTGAAGTATGTCAATGAGATCAGAAAACGTGAATTCTGCTCCCTTCATTGTAAATCCATCCTCACTGCACTGGCATGGTATCCACGTGGGGATGCCATACATACCTTGCCCCTGTTTCAGATCGCTGATTTCAGATGTAGATTTCCAGAGTATTCTCCTTGCTTGTAACAAAATCAAACTTTGTTTTCAGGTTCTAAACTGGGCACCTTAGTCCCTTTCATTGTAAATTGTGGGGTTTCCTCCCAATAACAAACGCGGTCAATGATCCCAAAATGGAAGAAAAAAACTGCTTGATGGGGGTAACATAACAAAGAATCGCAAAACCCCAAGAAAAGCTCAACTTATCTCACGTCCCCATTGAATGTTAATTCACAACCTGGGGCTACAACATTTCAGACTGGGCATGTTTCCGGATCCGTTAGCAAAATCTCACACCTACATAGACAGTGACGTTAATTACGTAAGTTGAAGCCTTGTTTTCTAAGCGTGTTTTTCTCCCTGTCCCAAATTAGGTTGTTTTTTATTTGTGATTATTAACATGGTCTGGCATTTGTCATAATAACACTTTTTGTGTGGTAACCCACTTGTCTGGACAAATAGAGCCATTTAGAGTTAAAGTTAACAGATTGTAATTTTATTCTTAGCGGCTTGGCATGGACCACGTTTTACCTACCAGATGACAAAGCAGGTATTTATCATTAATCAACAATTAATTACATGTATTTTTGTCATTTTATTTGGGCCCAAATCCCTGATTATCATACAGAGTAGGCCTATTTATCGTCTCTACTGAAGCTAATGGTGATTTAGTTGCTGACTCCACCCAGTTTTTCTTCAATAGAAATGGCCATGTCTTTGTAATTGCAGAAACCTGGCTAGTGAACAGCGAATTGTTATTGTCCCATACAAGCAATTTCCTATTTGTCACATAGTGGTACATGTAGGTAATTTTCCAATGAAAGTGTTATTAATGTAAATTTCAAGAACTATGGTTACCGGTACTACTACAACAGAGATTCCAGGAATCCTCCCCCATTTTATTAGGTGAAGGGGATGTAATTTGTATAGTGTGTGTGTACGTGTGTGTGTGTGTGTATGTGTGTGTGTATGTGTGTGTGTATGTGTGTGCGTATAGTAAATGCCGTCAATTGACAGTCAATCGCGGACGAAAGTCTGACACTCCACTATCAGACCGTGGACGATGTCTGAACCGAGGACGGTCCACGGTTCATAACCTAGTGCAAACGAATGCAAATTTAAAAAGCAATCGTTTGAGGGCATCATCTTTTTTTTTTTACTGTGCACAAAAATTGTCCTCGGTTGCCTGTTAAAAATCACACATAAAATTTTATACACATGGGTGTCCCCGGTTGGAACCTAGTGTGTCCGCAGCAGACTGTCGAATATCACACACAAACGTCCTCATTTGCATATTATTAATTAATTAAAAATTACGTCCTCAATTGATGGCAAAAACATGTATGTGTGTGTGTGTGTGTATGTGTGACTGTGTGTATAAAGTGTGTGTGTATGTGACTGTGTTTGGGTTAATGATTTCGAAGAAAATATATTTACATTTTAATCATAAAAATCCAGTTTATGATAAAAAATATCTAAAATTTTAAATTTTTGTTTGAAGGTAAAAAAAATCACCAAAGCCTGAAGTATAGGAGTTGTGTTGCAATGGTATGAAGAAGGTTACATGGAACACCCCCCACCCCCCCCACCCACCACCACCACCACCACCCACACACATGCACGCACGCACGCGCCACACACACACACACACACACACACACACGCACGCGCGCACACACACACACACACACACACACACACACACACACACACACACACTGTATTACACACACTGTATTACACAATGTACAGTACATACTGTACAATTATTACAACACTAGAGGGACCCATGGAAATTCCACGGGTCCTAGCGGGTGAGGTTTATGTTAAATGGACATTATTTTGGAGATTAATTGTACATATGTAATTGCACTCATTAATGTGTATGATTACTCCCTTGCAGTACATTCTGGAATTTTTCTTAAACTGCAGATTCATATTTATTTTTTTTTAAAAAATTGTATTTATTTGATGGAAATTTTCGAAAGTTATTGTGAATACCTTTTTTTTAATGGAGTTGTTATACTATGTTTTTTTTTTAATTCATTAAGGGAAAGAACATTTTTTTTCTTTTTTAGATTTATATTTTCTATATCCGTACCCAAGCTTCAGTCTGGCTCTGTACCCGTAACCGCTGTTTGTAGTATTAATATTAATGAGAAAAAAATGCATTTTTTGAAATCATGAATTTAAATAATTTTGGGGTGGTGAATGCATTATCATTAAAATTGAAAAGACTGCACATTTTAACAGAAAATTAAGTATGTTTTGCCAGACTTGTAGTACCCGTAGAAATTCCCGAACCCGTACTCATTATCGTACCCATGGTCTTCTACCTGTACCCATATACCCGCTGTCCGGTACCCATACCCTTGCCCCTATTTCCGGACCCGTACTCACATTCATACCCAGGCATGGTCTCGTATCCGTACCTGTACCCGCTGGTCTGCATCTGACCCACAGGTCCGTAGGCTATACCCCGGACCCATACCTGTATACCTCTCGTCTCGTAACCCGTTCATAAGTGTACCCATACTTGTACTCGACTTGGACTGACACAAATATAAAAAATCTGTACCCGATCCCATGGGTCTGTACCCATACCCATACCCATATCCGTTCCCATACCCATACCCATACCCATATCCGTACCCATGCTTCCGTCTGGCTCTGTATCCGTACCCGTAACCGCTGTTTGTAGTATTAATATTAATGTGAAAAAAATGCATTTATGGAAATCATGAATTTAAATAATTTTGGGGTGGTGAATGCATTGTCATAAGAATTGAAAAGACTGCACATTTTAATAGAAAAATACCCATACAAATTCCCGAACCCGTACTCGTATTCGTACCCACGGTCTTCTACCCGTACCCGCTGGTCTGTACTTGTACAGGTTCATACCCGTCCCTTGCCCCTAATTCCGGACCCGTACTCACATTCATACCCATGCATGGTGTTATATCCGTACCTGAACCCGCTGGTCTGTACCTGTACCTGACCCACACGCCCGTACGCCTAACCATACCCCGGACCTCTCGTCTCGTAACCCGTTCATAACTGTACCCATACTTGTACTCGAGCTTGGACTGACACAACACCGGGAAGGTGGGGGGGGGGGGGTCATTCTCCACAAGGTCTGCGACCCACCCATACACTGTATTCAACAACCTCAGAAATGCACCCTATATGTAACCTACATAACAAAATTTGCAACCCTAAATGGCGTAACACATCAGAATAGCTACCCTAAGCGACGTGACTCCCAGGAAATCAACTAATTCTGATACCCTAGCTATAGTGGCGTGTATAGGGAATCAACTAACTTGATACCATAAGTGGCGTAAACAGTAAAATGAACTAATTTGATACCACAACCAAGAGTCACTCTGACCTGAAACATTATTGGACATTGCACAACCCGAAGAGGTTAACTCAGCAATATTCATAAATAATTATCCTAATTATCAAACGGTCATTTTGGAGATGTTATTACATCTACAAAAATGACATCCTAAATGGCATAATCTACATAACCAAATTAGAAACCCTAAATGGCGTGATATGTGAGAAAAGGCTACCCTAATTAGCCTAAGTGGTGATTGCCAGCGAACGGTGCTGAAAAAGCTACCCTTTTTCCAAAAGACGGAGACGTAGGGCTGGAAAAGGGACCCTTTTTGACGCTTTTTCTGTGTAGCGGGCCATGTGGACCAAATTAGAAACCCTAAATGGCGTGATATGTGAGAAAAGGCTACCCTAATTAGCCTAAGTGGTGATTGCCAGCGAACGGTGCTGAAAAAGCTACCCTTTTTCCAAAAGACGGAGACGTAGGGCTGGAAAAGGGACCCTTTTTGACGCTTTTTCTGTGTAGCGGGCCTTGTGGAGAGTGACACCCCCCCCCCGGACCACACAATCATACGCCAGTGCGTATCCGCGTAGATTGGAGAACTTTACTGCCAAGTCAAATCCGGCTGGTCCAAGGTCCGGCACAATATACCGTGTGTAAATGTGAACACAATTCAAACAGAAGACAATTAATGGTATAGTACTGTACCACAAAAGTTTACTAAACGTCAACTTTAAGTAATTTCAGATTTCTGAAATGGACTGAAAATACGACAGTAGGAGTAGGACTACGTACATGGACATCTATGCCGCACCCCACCCCAAACTACACACACCAGTATAGGCCTAAAAGTTGCATTGATTTTTGAACAATTCCACGACTCATTTCGCCAGCTTGTTTTATGACATTTTCGGCGGCTGAAATACCTCTTCCCCCCCCCACACGCACACCTGAAAAAAAGTGGTCCTGAGCAGAGCTATACGGACCACATACGTCCAACAATAACAAAAAAACAACAACAACAACAAAACAGAGTTTGTACTGTGTGGATTGAAGGGGATTGAATGATCCAGTCCAGCCAAAACAGGAATGGACAGAATTTTGTTCAGGACATCGAGAGTTGGCAGAAATTTTGGAAAGTTAAAAAATGAAAATGGAGTAATGAGTCCTTCATTTTCAAGTTATATGTTGAGGTGATTGGTAAACTACCCATTTGGAGCAAGAACACCAGGCGCCCGTCCGTCCGTAGCTGCAGCTTAAAGTGCAGTGATTCTGCCACGGAGTATGCACACAAAAGACTGTAGTGTAGACTGCACAGTTGAACGCCAGCGCATTACATGGTTTTGAACGTGTGGGACCACGCCTTACGGATACAATCTCACGGACTTTGGGGTACTTTTTTGACATAGAGACAGAAAATGATGCCTTAAAATAACATTTAGGTTGAAATAGGTGTGATGAAGTTCCTTTCTATTCAGAAATTAGATCGAGGCAAGAAAATAAGTGAACTTACAATAATTTCTATGGCTTTGCACATACACGGGCGAGAATGCCAAATTGGGTATTCTTGGTCGGTGCAACGCCAAACTGGCAAAACCTTGGCGAAACTGTGAGACTGGTCTGGCATTTCTCACCGTAAGCTACGCTGGTGATTGTACGCGCACGTTTGTACGATTGTATACGGCAAAAAGACTCGGAGAAATGCCCTCAAAATTCGGCCTTCGGCAGGTCGACGTCGAAAACAATGGGTCAATCGCGCGATAAGGACTACCACCGGATCAAATTTTGGGGTCGACGCGAACGGAACGGGCCCCGTTCGGGAGCCTTTGTGAAAAATAGGATGGTGGAAATACCGTCAAAAAAGCCAAAAATCGCCAAATTAGGGGGAAAAACCGGGCAAAATGCCAAACGCGCCAAAAAAGGACATTATTATACATGTAGTGACTTCACACCTCCAAAAATGTCACCAACATGATCATAGCACTCTGGGCTCTGTTAACATTCAAAATTCCAATTAATCACGGGGCCTTTTCCTGTAGATAATAAATGACCAAGTGTTGAACATTGCGTTCAGAGAGATAAAGTCAATCGTGAAATGTATTTGTGATTTCTAATAAAGACGTGCCATGGAAACATTCCCCTCATATCGGAGTCTGGTCATAATGAGTGTTTATTTATATGTTGGTTCCATTTGTAATATGCATTCGCCTAATGAGTGCGCAATGTTTGAAAATTTTGTAAACAATTTAAAGGCAGTGGATCTCATTTGCAAACATCCCCGCAGACCAGGAAAAGATAACCCATGCCATTAGGCTATTGATGAAGGGCATGTTTGTGAAATCTTTGGGTCAGTAATTACCTAGAATTTTAAAAATGTGAAAGGAAAACAATAGCCGTTTAGTGTACATTCTATGGTAGGAATTTTTCTCTCGCGAGAAAAAAATTCACATCAAAGTCTAACGGTCACTGTAATTCCACTAAAACTAAGTTTCTAGCTCCTATATTTTAAGGTTTCCAGATATCATTTTCTTCTAAATGCCATTGTATTTACACAATGTTGATTTTTCGGCTTGCAAAAGAGATGCCCTGCCTTTAAGTCCAGATGAACAATTACTGAAATGTTTGCATACCGTGAATTAACTGTTATACAAAATGGTGTAGCGTTAACTTATTACAAGGTACTGTATTCAGTACCGTTGTTACAAGCCTTCATAGACTTTGCATTCATGAGATATTCTAACTGAG
The DNA here is from genome assembly GCA_001188425.1 of Eucidaris tribuloides. Taxonomy (NCBI): domain Eukaryota; kingdom Metazoa; phylum Echinodermata; class Echinoidea; order Cidaroida; family Cidaridae; genus Eucidaris; species Eucidaris tribuloides. Next base: position 56,308 of record JZLH01S0066998.1, read on the forward strand.
GTATTGAAATTGTTTAAGTTTTAATTATATACTGTAAAACACTCGACATTCGTGACCTGAAACTTTGTGAATAGGAGCTAGCGTACCATTTTGCATGCATGGAACTTTCGCGAAAAGCCAACCAAGTTTTGTATTGGCATTTTAAAAAGAAGTGCAGACACAAGCTTTTGTGTGCATTTTACTTTCGCGAATCTTGACTCCTCGCAAAATTTGCAAAAGTCAAATGCTTGCAAAAATTTTTGGTTTTACAGTAATGTAACCTTTAGGTGCATTGTACAGTAATGAGATCCTTGGAAAATGTGAATATAAGGGACAGAGTAAAACACTGATACTATTTGTATTCATTCGATGTTGATGAAAGTAACTCCAATTCCTCAGCTTTTTAAAAACCAATGTCAAGTTTTTAATAATCTCAAAAATAGCTGCATACATGTATCATTTAAAATCCAATTGTGGTTTCTCTACATACTGGCTGCTGATCGTATCCTATCAAACCCTGGTGTCGCCAACCATCCAGAATATTTCATTTTATTGTCTAGACTCGCATCTTCCCGTAATCGGCTTTTTGAAATAAAATTATATGTGCCTGGCCTGAACTAATCAGATCTTTTCAGCATTGAAATCTAGAAATTAGGTTCCTTCCCTGAATCCCACGATGTACTTGTATCTTGCAGAAAATAAAAATTACGTGGTCAGCTGGTTCAGACAACTGTCTCCACATTCAAGGTCTCGTAAACTGCGATGTTGTACCGACTAATTGCCACAGACACGATCACTTCACAGTAAATGACAGAAAATCGATAGAAATTTAATCGTACCCTTGTATTTATAAATCCTCATGGGGATCTTGATATCACAAGAACACACTTGGTTTTGCAGTAATTGAATTTCCAATAATCATCGCGACACACACATTTTTCATGGGACAATTTAAGTCATCGTTACGTTTGTCCATCCAGCCCTTGTGTGCTGTCATAGATAGCCATAGGGCACAGTTAACCTAGTATTGTGGAATTCGGAGAGGGGGAATGTGGCTCATTGACTGTACATGTACAGTACGTTAACATGTATAAGGTTATCAAATTCTGTTCAAAACCATATCCTATTAACACAAGTATAATGCAAAACAACTGGATTATTTTGAGAATTATTAGCACTTATAGACAAGAATTAAGTGAGTACAATTTATTATTATTGTTAGCAGTAATGGGTATATAGTGATGCTAGAATATATGTACATTCGTAGTAGATGATGAACAATAAATGAACAAGGAAGAGATAATATCTTTACCTGTATTTCATGTAATCATGAAAATCAGAGGGCCCTATCTTAACAATTGGGTCCATTGCAGGGCCCCATCAGCTTCTTCTAGCTTGGAGAATTGAGCTTATCCATTTGAAATGATGACACACATTTTCAAAAGATCCCAGTGTGAGATATTTCATTTTTCGTCTCCAACGGGTTAAAATTCTGTTAAAGTTCTGTTCTAAACTGAAATATTTATTTTGCTGGACAATAAAATGCATGACCTAGGAACTGCCTGAATGTTACTGGCTCAAGATGACATAATGAAAGTAGTTTGTCAAAAAATAAAACAAAATACAGCATGTCTCTCCACTTTATCCTCTATTTTGAGAGCTTAATTAAACTAACCAAAAGAATCAAGGTTTTAAGCTTGTCAGTTAGTTATTAGAAAATCTTGCATACTTACTCCACTGTATGTACCTCTAGATGTATGTAAGTCATGTACACTCTCCGATGTTTGCCTTTTCAAAAACCTCCTTCCTGATCAAATATTTGAAAGTTTTAAATGAAACTCGGTGGCATCATAGGGGAATAAGATGGACTTGATAAATTGAATTCTCTTTCCTCGTTTTTTATTCCGCGGGACTGGTATGTATCTTCATTCCATCGGGGTATGCGGGCTATCTTCATTATCATCAACACACCAGTTACCGCGCAAAGATTTTATTTGTAGACGTAGTTGCAGGTGCCTAGTTGGTCAACACAAAATCCCTGAAGATATTGCAAAATTTTGTCATCCTTGGGTCAACATATTTCAAACTTTTTTTTTTTGGGGGGGGGGTATTGGAAGACAACTTAATCTCTTAAGTCCAGAACTTGGGAAATTATTTATCTCACCAGCCATTTTAAGGGCATACTTGCTTGTAGTTTGAAGATCTGAGCTATACATGTATGATCCTCCATGCCTTTGGTGTCTCTGTTACTAATTAGTAAGTTCCAAAAATTAAGCCATGAAAAAAATTGCAGTTTAAACAATCATTAAGTACCGGTACTTTTAAAAAGTAAAAACCAATGAACCACAATTCCAGTGTTCCCCATAGACTGCTGTATTATAGAATTGTTGTCCCCAGGACATTAATCCATACATATTTTGCTAATGTCTAGAGACAACATACATAAACTGTCTGAAATTGTGTATTCTCCGGACTCAAGTGTTCATTCAAACACTATCATGTAGGTTAGATAGGAAAGTTGAATTTTTTTTTTTTTTACTGGAGCTTCCGTAATGATAATAGGGCAAGTCCAAGATAACGCGCGCGTTACGTATGGGACATTCAGAGATTTTAACCATCTAAAATATAATGTTAAGTTGTTTGAATTCTTTTAGTTTATCATTTATATGCATGGTATCTAGGGGAAGAATAATCATATGAAGGATGGTGACATTTGACCTTGGCAATAATATTTTACATAAGAAAATGTGTCGCATTACGTATGGGACCACAAAAAATGATGTTTTTTCCAAAAAAAAATTGAGTTGAAAACTCTCTGAAAGTATTTCAGTCAGCAACTTGAAATCCAGTGTGGTAAAAGGTGCAATATTCAAGATTATTTGGGCAAATTTTCATTTCATAAATAAAAGTACTTTTCATATAGGCACTACTCAATGTCGGAAAAGACACGTTACGTATGGGACAGTTATGTATGGGACATTTTGTCCCCCATTGATTTAATGTGGAAATATCAATATTTAAGGTTGTTTGGGCAAATTTTTATGGTTTATGGAATTAAATGAACAACTTACACAACAACCACTTGTCCAGGTATACTCTAAGGTTATCAGGTAAGGAAATTGAGTATCTTCACCAATTTGGGGTCGTATAGCCCGTTTCACAGCTATGGATGGTATACTTTCAGGGAAAAGTTATCATTCAAACCTCTCTGTTTTGATCCAAAGTTGTTTTTGAGGTTTCTAATATGGATGAGATGGTGGTACAGATAAACATCATCTATAAATATCACAAAAATTCAATTTTCCTTAAATTTGTTTAAAGAGGGGACAAAAATTTGACATAACACTTATTTAGTAGTCCCAAACTGTAGTCCCACATGTAGCATTTCGTGTATGGTTGCTGATTCTCGTAGAGGGCGGTGTTGAAGAGCAAAATTTAGGGTAGAATTGATGATCCCTTTTGTTTCTTCATGACCCATATCAAAACAAACCACTAAATCTAATAAAATTTGAGATAGAGTCAGTTTATGCAGTTCTTGGTTTCTCCATTCACTTTGTGTTAAAATGTCCCATACGTAACACAATGTCCCATACATAACAATTTTTCATTGTCTTATAAAATAAAGGTCTAATTAAATTTTCAAAGCTTAATAGGGCATTTTACTTTCAAAATGAATAAATTAGAACATCCCAAAGTTTCATTGCAATAAGTCTTCAATTCTACGAAAAAACTTAAAAAATTGTCCTAAATTTGTTACGTATGGGACATCTCATGCTTGGATGGCACCTAATTTGCATAATTAATTGATTAATGCCCAACTTTATATGCACAATTAAACAAGATGATAAAGGGTTCATGTCCATATATAAATTAAATATTCGATGTCTCTCCATGATTTAATAGGATTTTTTTCAATTGTCCCATATGTAACGCTGAGTTTTACATAATGCAAATTAACCCCTTGGAATTTGCATAAATTTGCATAATATGACATTGAATTCTACAGAATTAAAAACTTTAACTCTTGAGCTTCACAATGGTATTAAAGGTAAGGTTCACCCTGACATCAAGTTGGTTTTAATAAGAGCAGAACAATGAGAGAAACATATTAATGAAAGTTTGGCGAAAATCCACCAAAGAATAACAGAGTTATGAAGCTTCAAAGTTATACATTTGTGACGTCACATGCGAGCAGCTCCCCATATGTCATGTATTATAAATTCCTTAAATTGCAATTTTTTAATAGTTCATTATATTTGAACGGTTTTTTTTTATAGTTGCATGTATGAAATAATGTTTCTAATAATACATTTGAATGCACAGGTAAAATCATTTTCA
>JZLH01S0066998.1:60649-81270 GCA_001188425.1 Eucidaris tribuloides
TCATAAAATGCCCTTTCTCAGAAATTGAATACATTTGTGACGTCACATGCGAGCAGCTCCCCATATGTCATGTATTATAAATTCCTTAAATTGCAATTTTTTAATAGTTCATTATATTTGAACGGTTTTTTTTATAGTTGCATGTATGAAATAATGTTTCTAATAATACATTTGAATGCACAGGTAAAATCATTTTCAAATTTCTGAGAAAAGGGCAATTTTATGGAATTCATAACACATGACATATGGGGAGCTGCTCGCATGTGACGTCACAAATTCAAAACTTTGAAACTTCATAACTCTGTTATTCTTTGGTGGATTTTCGCCAAATTTTCATTAATATGTTTCTCTCATTGTTCTGCTTTTATTAAAACCAACTTGGTGTCAGGGTGAACCTTGCCTTTAAATATTTCTTTATTAGATCAAGATGAAATTTTGACATCTGAGGTTACGTTATCTTGGACTTGCCCAATAATGCCTTTAATTTCAAACTTGCATTTTTTTTTTGGGGGGGGGGTGGGGGGGGTTGGGGGTGGGAGTATATACGTTATTATGAGTGAGCTGTTGTCGAGTAAGCTAGGGATATCTAGTACAGTGTTATGGGCTATACCTCGTCTATAGATATCTTCTGATGCCTACCACATCTCTACTTCTACCTCCATGCACCCACCAAACAACATATACCAAGTCACCTTCAGTACTAGGAAGAACCGTTTTTTTTTTACTACTCAGCCCAACACGACCCATACCCCCCCCCCTCCCCAACCCCATGGGCCCTACCTTGATTAGATTAATATAGTTAGATGACAGGCTGTTCCACCAATCCCACCTGGCCAATTAAACCCAGCCTATCAGTAGGGGTATTATCCAATTTAGATTGATCCCAAGGTCATCGTGTCCTCAGCTTGGGGTCAAGGGAGTGTGACAGGAGAATTTGATACTTCCAGCGTTGCCAACACTTCCACACCACAGGCAGGGAAAACTCCTCCAAACAACTACTACTCTGGCTTCCAGATACATGTATAAGAACTTATCATTTATTTTAGTCTAGCTTTTCCCCTCTTACGAGACACTCCCTCCTTCCACTTTTTTCTGTCTCGAGCATCCTCCTCATTCAGACCAATCTTACTGCTTTCCTTCTTCACTGTATCTTTCCATGTAATTTTTAGTTTCCCTCTTTTGCTTATAAATGCCATCCACTTCCAGATCCTATGCTCTTTTCACAGGTTCATCATCTTCCCTCCTCGACACATGACCTATCCATCTGAAACCACTTCTCTTTACTACTTCCATAACAGTTTCTTCCAATCCCAATGTTTCCATGAGCTCACTTGTATTTTTTCTGTCAGATATTTTAGCACCACACAGTTTCTTTTATCTGCATAGCATTCTTGCATCCTTCGCACAATTATCAGTTCCGTGTCGAGAAAATCTTTTTAGTTGGAATTTACACAAAATATAAACTGAATTACACACACACACAAAATTTCCAACAACACACTCTAGATATTAGATTTGAAAATTGTGACTTCCATAATTTTTCACAAGCCCATATGCAAAATTAACTTGTCCTGGGTAAGTGGGCAATTGCTACATTCAAGCCCTGTTACACATGTAGGTTACTTGTGAATTTGGCACTCAAAGAGTTAATGAATTAATAAATGACTACCTTCAGGTTCGAAAGATTTTGCTCATTTGGGTAAGATTGCTTTCATGTTAAATCTCTAACAAAACCAGCCCTGACTGAAGCATGAACTGCACTACACATAAACGCTCCACTTCCGCTGAAGCACATTAGTGACTGCTTTAATGGATGTCGGCAAACTTCCTTAATTGGAAGGAAAAATAGCACATGTTTTATGATACATTCCGCACATGTATGATCTACCAGATGGTGTTAGATTTCATTAATTTATGCACACATACTGTAAGTACATACGATAGTGACAGTATGTGTGTCATGTGGATGTAGCAGTTTTAAGACAAAATACATCTAGTTCTTCTAGATTCCACAAGAAAGAAACAACAGTTTTTTATACACATATCATCATTATAATCATTATTATCATCATCATCATTATAATCATTATCATCATCATCATCATCATTATAATAATCATTATTTTTCTCATCATCATCATCATCATCATCACATTCACTACCATCACCACCACCATGACTATCCTCACTGAATAATGTACAATTTGAGTTAGACACTGTGTTGTGACAAGACTTGGAATTGCTGATATGTTTAAAATTTCTTGTGATTATAACAGAATTATTTAACAGCACTTCACTGAAACTTCCTGTTCCTTGAATTTCTGCCAATCTTGGTGAAAATGATTATTGAGATGATGCTGATAATATTTATGATACTTCAAAAAATCAAAATCCAACACAAAACCTCAAACAGCGGTCAAATGTCCACTCTCATTGTATTCCATCCCAGTTAAAGTCACATGTAGTGAATTGTGTTTCATTGGGAGACGTGACAATACAGTGCATTCTCCATTTCTCTTGGGAATGGTCAGTAAGCATGTCATTGTGAATTTGTATGCACAAAGTTTCCGCTTTCTCCCTTTATTTTCTATACATGTCATCAACACAAGACGTCTCTGTAACTGGTAAAATAGTCATTTTAACATAGTGGCTAAGTCACGATTTCAATCACGATTGGAATTATTGACCTTACACCAGCGAAAGAATCTTCTTAGACATTGCAAGTAAAAATTCAAAATTCTCATTTACGAGACCTGGCCGTATTTCTGGATGCCTGTCAGTCAACCATTGTGGTGGATGCTCAGGACATATCTACATGTACACATGCATAGGGAGGATGATTTTCCATTTCCAAAAAAGGCCTTTTTCCATTTCAAAAGATCTGAAATTCCATTTCAACTTGCCTGAAAAATGGAAATTCCGTTTCTTCACAGCCTCTGCATGTGCGTGAAAATGTGAGAATTTCATTTCTAACTTTCAATACAAATATTAAATACATAGTTTTGCTGCTGTTCATGTGTTTGTTTTTTTGTCAACTTTTTCCAATTTCTTTCTTTGAATTTCATGTTTTTTTTCAAAAAGTGAAAATTTGGAGAAAAAGAGGTTTTCATAACTTTCCATTCGAAAATACACTTCCTGTTTCAAGTGGTCATTTCTGGGAATTATGTCTGTTCTCTGCAATCGCGGAAAATCCTATATGGACATGTACATGAGTGCATTATAGTGTGCAGATGTAACAGTTGCTCCTCCTCCCAAATCGCGTTGTAGAGATTAATCCATTCACATGAGGAAAATGTGACATGATTTTGGAGAATCATGATTAGAAAATACCTGAGCTGGAGCATGATAAGAATTTTGTGATTTCATTTACATTCCTGATTTGTAGTTTGCTTTAACATGGGTAAAAACACCGTAATAACTTGTTATCGATGAGCAGAGATGGAGTCAATGCCAAATTTTGCCGGCCTTGGCCTTGGCCTCGGACCGAGTCACATGTACAAAGTCTACGTGAACAATATTTGTCTAGTGGCCTCGACTCCATCTTTGTCTACATGTATGATTTCAATCGTGTTTGCAATCATGTTTTGGCCAGCGTGTGAACACACTCGTGTAGACCCCATGCTGGTCACGATGAGAAACAAACTGGAGTCAATTGGTATGTGAAACGAAAATCCCACAATAATCACGGTAATCTCCGGTACCTCCCTCCATGTAGAATACCTCCGTCACTTTACAAGGAATAATTGTCGATTGGTCATTGTGAGTATCTTTTACACTGTACCGACTGGCTGTAGACTGGTCATTGTGGTGCCCAATTCCGGAAGTAAACAAACACTTTTTCTTTTCCTATTTGAGCTGATTGCATGAAAGGAGAGCAGGAAACAGATTAATGTAGTTTCTTTATCTGTTTGTTGTTTGTTTGTGTAGGAGAGAGTGTGTGTTTGTACATGTATTTGATTGGAGTCTAGCAGTGATCCACTGAACACTCACTAGCTTGACAGGGGCGGACTAGGAATGGAATATCTACATGTACATAAAGGTTTTCTAAGATTTATGATTTAATGTGAAAACTGTTGTACATGTACAAGAATAGTGTAGTATTGTTTTTTCTCCTGATCCATTCAGTGAAACTGCACTAAGAAAGAAAAAAGTAAGAAGCAAACAAAGAAATACATGCACACAAACAAACAGTAACAGTATGTGAACATTCATCGTGAAAGAATGTAGGCCTACATCATTCAGTGATTAATTCACAGTGTTTGCATCGATCACTCGTACTTTTAATCAATGTTCTTGAATGCGTGAAACAACATTAGTGAAAAAATACTGCTTGTACAATATGCAGTTCAGCAATTCACTTTGTGTAGTTTCTGGGGTGGGTGTGGCCGACAGTCCTGTTCACACATTGTATAGGTGTATATTACTGTTCTGAATAAGAAGATGGATAGATCAGTAAACAACTAAAGTCAGGTTTTATTTCATGAGACTCTGTTCACAATTAGGGTCACTGCACCATATTCTCAGAAAATCAACATCGTAATGATGTTTGAACGCAATATCCAGAGTAGATGCGCTCTTTCGTTCGGCCTACTTGGAGTAGGGCACCAGTTTGGATTTCTAGGGTTTGTTTGTTTTTCTTTACCTACATCTAAGAGTGTCAAATTACTTCTCACTCTAGAGAATGGTGCCAGGAGAAACAAAGTTCAAGTGGTCAGATCTTGACTAGACGCCGTGGGCTTTAGCACTAGCGGGCACTATAAAAGACTACAAAGTCTTGGGCATCATACATGTAGTAGACTTCACAAAATGGCCATCTGAAGTGCATGTATTCAGAGGAGATTGTTTGAGATACAAACTATAGGCAGTGAGTTGTCATCACTCCCTAATGTACATGTACGTGTAAAAGAATTTAACCCTTTCGAAGCCCTCTTTACAATGGACTTTCATGAATGTGAATCTAAAGACGTACTTGCAAGGGCTCCTACATTTATACCTATTCTTTTAAAAAATGAGGAGTATGTATTTGTGTAAATTTGTGATTTTTGTGTACATGTATGTTTGTGTGTGTGCTTGTGTATTATGTGTGTGTTTATGTCTGTGTGTTTTGTGCTTGTGTGTGTGTGTGTGTGTGTGTGTATCGTCTTCAACCGGGGACTAAGTATGACACTCCACTATCAGATTGGGGACGTTAGGAAAACGGGGACGGTCCCCACCCCTCAAATGGCTAGAAAACAAACGTAAATGGCGCTAAAGCGCCTTAGAAAATGGCCCAAAATTTGTGTGCACCCCCAAGTCCCCGGTTACTGGTGAAATATCATACACATACACAAACGTCCCCGATTGCATGTTGTACACGGGAGTGTGTGTCCTCGATTGCATGCTGTATATGGAGTGTGTTTGTTTTTTTACTGTCCCCGTTTGGTGGCAGTTACACGTATAGGTGTGTGTGTGTGTGTGTGATTGTGTGTTTGTGTGTGTGATTGTGTGTTTATGTAGGCTATGTGGTTGTGTGTGTGTGTGTGTGTGTGTATTTGTGTATGTGTGTGTGTCATGTTTGTGTGTGTTTAAGTGTGTTTATTTGTGAGTGTGTATGGTGTGTACAGTTTGTGCATACTTATGTTGTTGTGTGTGTGTGTGTGTGTGTGTGTGTGTGTGTGTGTGTGTTTGTGTGTATATACATGTATGTTCTTTATCAAAAAGTTATTTCCTTCCTCCCCTTTCCCCCACAGGTCCCACACCTTTTCAAATCCTCATGCATGATTACAATTTTCTGGTCATTACATGTAGATTGTAATATTACAGCATCCTGAAAGTCAACCATCCAAATACATAAATCCATTGTCATGATTTCACTGTTCATTGCCTAAACAGAATAGACCCAAACTGAGAGTCGGGTATGGTTGGTATTTTCAGGTATATCTTGCTAGATTGCTGTTCTTTTGTAGTGTAGATATCGTACCAGAGATGAATTTTTGGAATATTTGCTTAAAACTAGAAATATGTAGGAAAATATGCGGTTTAGGTTAGATTTAATTTTTTTTTTGTAGATTGCATATAATGAGGAAATACATGTAATGAGGAAAAACACAACTTAATATGTGTATCTGTCCTTAATAAAAGGTACCTTGCAGGTGTTACAAATTCAACACTTTCATATTTGGCACATTTTGTTGAATTGTTTTTATGGTATCAAAAATCTGGTATTGAAATAGATAATTGTTGTCATGGTTAAATGATCCATGAACGGGAAGGAGGCATGTTAGGTAAATAGCTCCTGAAAATACAGAATAATGTAGCGAGAACGCCACATCCATTTTGCTAGATCCACTGGCCTCGCTCTTAAAAGACTTAACCCATTGGAGACGATTTGATTTCAATATAACACGCATTTTCCATAGACCCCACACTGAGATGTCTTGTTGTTAGTACCCAACGGGTTAAAACGCATGATGTGAAATTAAGCCACCCAACGAGCTGCGAAGCATCTTCTTTCATTAATTCCGAAGTGCGTTCGGAGGCATATGTATGTCACCTGGCGAAAGCTGCTGTCATTCTGGGTGAAGTGCATAGAGTATTAAATGGAAAACGAGCCTGAAGTATTCGTGCATCTCCGGCCCCGAATTTTATACCGGCGGTCGTGCCGATATGTTGTGGGCTGATAACTCTCATTCGCGATTATTGGCCGCGTAAGAAGTCATTCAAGTTGAAAGCACCTGATCGGATTTTTTTTAGCAGTTCTGATGTCCCTTCTTTGGACTGCTGTTGTAAATTCGAAGGAAGTAGTGCTGCTAAGTGTAAGGATGCGTACATGTATGTACCCTTGGCATGGGAAAGTGGGCCCAAAAATTGCGTGCGTAATGCATCGGTTATATCCAAATTGCATGTTAGATTCAAAACGAACTGATTGTAACAAATATTGAAGCGTTTCAATGCCATCCAGAAACGGCGAGTCAAAACTGAGATGTTGCGAACAATTTCTTTCACTCATTAAGTTCGCCATTAGTTCTGGCAGGCGAATGAAGTCGGATTAATCACCGCTCACTCTCGTCGTTCTTATCAGAGAATCACAGCGCATTAAAATGTGGTTTAGAGCTTCCTGCGACGACTTTCAGCTGAAATTAGGATTTAATCGTCCGTGTCATTTAGCACTTAATTTCAAGATACATCCAATTGGTTAAGTTTTCCATGGGGCTTCTCCGTCGCTTCCGGTCGGTGTGTCGAATCGACTTGCGGGGAATGTTACCAAATAGTGCGGCATCTGAGTGTACCTTTTGTCAAAATTCTGAGATGATTTGATCATCGTGGGTGTAGGCATATTAACGAAATGATAACATCCATTATATTTCCTGTATTTATTTGTTTGTCAAAATATTTCTCATAGAAATCATGAATTGAATTGTAGAATCTTAGTTTATGATACAAATTGGATGAAAAAAATTAATTTCTTTGTGAGAAAAACACCTGAATGAGAACCCACGTCTAGTTTAGTCAAAGAGTGCTATGCTTGCTAGTAATTATGGGAGTGCACACTTACCGTTTCCTACTGTACGTTGAATTAATAAAGTCAAATTTGAGTTACTTTGTCAAGTTTAGGGCCAGGGTCACTAACTCTGATTTCCATACAGTATATATCCCCCAATTCAAATTTTTGGTGGAAAGAGTTAGACCCTTTTCGTGCCGCTCGCTACTTACACTGACATATCAAATCATTTACCCACTATGTAAACTGAAACTGCTGGTTTGCTCAACTACATGTAAGTGCAAATAATTTTGCCTTTATGAGACCGAGTACAATGGAATAAAACATGCGGCAGTAATGCCCTCACAAAAAGGGCCATATTTGTAATGTTTTGATTCATTCAGAAAGGCAACCCTGTTTAAAGAGACAGCCGCCAAATATACATTACTACTGTAAACTTACATACAGGTATATTTTAACGGCAATTGTGGCTGGCACTCACGCACTTGCATTTTGTTTTTCACACGTTAGACAATGTCGGGTGTAACGTCATATCATCACAAACTACGCCTCGTCTCTTTGCACGTGATCTTAGAATGAAATAAAAGATAGAATAAATGTTTATATTGTTGAATCTCCCAATTAGGGTCACAGTGTGGTTTCATTAAAATATGAAAAAACTGCCCGATATATTATTTTAAAGAAAAGATATATCATGAAATATTTAAAATCAAATTACCAAGTGCCTTTTCTTTGATGTCACAAGATGTGTGGGGAGACAGTATCACACTCTGAATAGCAGTATGACAAAGATCCATTTTTCAGGAAAGTGAAACTCAAATGAGCTTCATAATCATAGAAGTAGAAATGGAAGTGGATTGTAGTCATGAGGCATATTGTGGGCACATACATGCATACTCTTCCCAAGGAAAAGAAAATCATGCCTCCAAATGATGATGTAGATGTGGTCTAGGTGTAGGGTTAAAGGTATTGGCTAAGCATTTACCACAGTTAAAGACACTATATAACACTGTGGAAGACCTGTTTAAAAAAATTGTCGAACTTTGCTATCTGACATTCTGACAGTGTTTGAATGGACAAATAAACACCCTAGAACACAAAAGTTTGGACAGTTATCGCTGTCACTTTAGTACAATATGGCAGATACAAATTGGCACATTAATTATATATCGGGCGATAGGAAATTCCTGCAACACATCAGTCTATGGAGAAAAGCTGAATAGTCTCTCAATGAATTTTGCACTTTTTTTTAAAGCACTAATGTATTGTTACACGTGCAATATTTTCAGGCTTCATTTTAGGCGTATCAGAATTGACATAGTAGCCATGGGAATCGTTGTTAACTCAGATTTTTTAAACTGGGAACACATTGTATATATTCATGCTTTAGAAAATAGTTGAGCTACATGTATAATGTACAGATTCTTTGATAAGTCTAAAATGAAGCGCTGAAATAATTGTATTTCAAAATGATTATTTTATGTGCTTTAGAAAAGTGAAAATGCGTAGTTGGTTGATCGGATTCAACCTGCCATTTTTCCCATGACCCTGGTGTGTACACCTAGGGCTATTTAAACTCGCCCGCGAGTTTTAATATGTTTATTCGGATAAACTTGCTATGGCAGTGTAACTTCCAAACTTTATATTATTCTAGGGTGTTTATTTGGTCATTATGAACACTACTCTGTAGTTGAATATCAAAGTTTGACAATTCTTTTAAATTGAAGCTCCACAAATGTTAGCCTATTCATCTTTAATGGTTCCTGCCTTCAATTCAAAATTAGCTGCTGTAAAATCACAGAAAAGAAGGAATCAAATGACCAGAAGAATTTCTCTGTTTCAATATTGAATTTATTTCACGAAATTGACAGAAAACAATAAAATGCAAGGTAATTTTGACACAGAACCATAAAAGGATGACCTTGGTAAAACAAGAAAGCTGCCCCAAAATGCAACCACTCCACTTACTGGTTTGTACAAGTGATTACCGACCGAGACTGAGACGAGCCACCCCAAAATGCAACCCATTCAAGGGTTGTATCGAAGTGATTCGGACCGCCAGACTGAGACCGAGGCCAACCCAAAATGCAACCGTCTTCCATAGGGTTCTGTACATGTCATTCGCGACCGAACTGAGACCAGGCACTAGAAAATTGGCGCTTGAGGCCGGTCTTGGATCTGGGGGGGGGGGAGGGGCGCACTTAGTATATGTGTATACCTATGGTGCAGCGGTTGAGACCCCATTTCAGCCCAAATTCCGTATCCAGAGCATCATCAATTTCAGAAAGCACAGAAATTTTTTTATTCTTTTTTAGTTCCAGTATCCAGAGACCCCAAATTATGCGTTTGCTTCTGATTTTTTGTGGGGCCAGAAGTGCCTTTCAGCACGGCGCCGCGAAACTTCGCCGTTCGTTGAGTTCGGAAGCGTAGCATCTTTTGAGGTTTTCTGAAGCCTTAGCTCCAGTTCCGGAGACCCCTATTTTTCGCTCAAGCCCGTTCCAGCCCCAGGATTCGACTTCGGGAGAACACCCCCCCCCCTTAGGTCAGCATGCCGTTCTTGCCTTCTGATTTTTGTTGGGCAGAGCATTGCCTTCAGCACGCGCGGAAACTTCAGCCGCCTTCGTAGTTCGGACGTAGCATTTGAGGTTTTCTGAAGCTTGAGCGTCCAGTCCGGAGACCCTATTTTTCGCTCAAGCCCGTTCCAGAGCCCCGATTTATCGACTTCGTGCGGCACAATAGGTATCACAATTGTTAAGTCGAATTGCCCCCCCCCACCCCCCCCCCCCCCCCCCCCCCCCCCCCCCGGCCTTGATACAACACTGGTGGACAGAAACTGGTTTCTGGGCAGTCAGCCATATAATGCGCCATTGGATTGATTCAAACGTGAACTTACAGCAGAACAGCACACATACATGTACTGTATTCGTCTTCAAGAGCAACCAATCGTTCAAGGTCATTCATTTTTTTACTAGGATTTTTGTGCTAAGTGCATCGTAATCAGGCTAAGGACCTTTGAGAAATTCTGAAGGTTGACGCCGAAATGGGACGTATTCCTTCATCATCTCTGAGTTGGCTTGGCTCGTTTGGTCATTCTCTGTTTTGCTGTGAGAAATGGTAGAAACCCCAAGTACCTGACTACAGTGGGCTGCAGAATTAAAATCAACATGAAATGTACATGACATGTATGTATGTATATTAATTTCAATATGAAGTTCACTATTTTCTTCTTTTGAAGGTACAGTGTTGAGGTATTGTATACATGTAGATTGTGTCCAATAATAAACATGAGTTTACCAGTACATTTTTCATAATTCAACATTAAATGGGAATGCCGGGCTCAGAGTACGTTGCTCTGAATAGAAGCAAATTTTTTACAGAAACACATCGGTGAACGTTTGAGAAAAAAACTTGGACAAATGTTAATAAGGTTGTTAATTTGATTCTTTTTATTATTATTTTTTTTTACAATTAATAATTACAAATTTACAGCACTGCGTGGATCGCTATGAGCAACCCCCATTTGATGTGTACACAGAAATGGTTACTAAATTTTTTGTTTTCTATAAGCCAACATTTTCGTTATCTCTGTATTCTATGTGTTATTGATATTTCCCTGATTTTTTTCCTCAAAATTTCTAATTTTGTGTATGGCTGATTTTACTGCTTCTGTTTAAAGCAATTTATTGTCAGCGCAGAATTCCTCATTAAGATGACCCAAATTTATTCTTAGAATAAGCCAAGGAGTAAAGTTCATTCCTTGTATGGAGTTCACATGCATCTAATGGACATCATGAAAATATACACACAATCAGCTGTTTTTTTTATCCTACAAAATACAGGCACATACTGTCGATAGGAATAACGTGAGTGCGAAACGTTCCTCGGTACAGAAATCCGTGATTACGTGAATAGATGCGTCAGCAAATTTGACACCTCTACGTGAATTGCTGTATTGGATTCTGACGCGCGGCGCTTTAATTCGCTTCTGCGTCGCTGCATATTTGGAGTACAAGGTCGGGGCAACTCCAAATAGCATATCACGAGGATTAGCATCGCACGGCTGATCCCATTCGATGGGACAGGCGCAAGCCAAGAAGGGAACAATACGGTTTTGAGGCAAAGTGTACAGTTTTGACACTAAAAATATATTCATACGACCTGTACTTGCATTGTAAGTGTGTAAAAATAGAGATTTTTTTTTGCATTAAGTTTGTGTCAAAGCTGAACCAATCCACACAATTGCTCAATTGTCACTATTTTCTCCTCTTCCTTGTTGTCCCATTTTACTTAGCTTATTATTATCCCACCCCACCCCAAACAAGATATGTAGGTGTCATTGTCCAGAAAAAGAAAAAAAATACATGTTGATCACATATTTGTACACAAATCTAGGATAAGAATGATGCTGGTATTTCATCAGGAAAAGCAGATCTGATATAAATAGAATGGGGACAATGATTATTCATAGACAACAGACCTCCGTATTATGTTCACTGATTAATATGTTGTTTTGAAACTACAAGTGATATGATTATGTGACCAAGGTTACATAATATTACAAGACACATGATTTGGTAGTACTGCTATTACAATGCGTGTACTAGCGCATTTCCATTTCAGAACAGAAATGTCCTGTGTAGTTTCTACATTCGATTATACTGTTACAATTAATTTCTTTAATAAAAAAAGTTCCCCCATACAAGAATGTGAATTCAAATGAATCCCAAACATGGTAGAAAGCCAACAATAAAACAGCAAATCTGTATAATTCATTCAAGAGATATTATTATGCAAATAATCTGTATGTTGTCCTCTGTAGATGGCAATTTTTTTATAAGTCTATATGATGTCATACCAGAACAATTCTCCATTGACTTTGTACTTGAATTTCCAGAGATTATAATTTTTTTGTATTCAACTGAAAATGTAGGCCTACTTTTTCACAGGTATGTGGGGGATAAGATGAATACACATGCCTTTTACAAGGTGCTTGGTCAATTATTTTGTTTCTAGCCCAGGAATTGAAATTGATAAAAATTTGTATTCGAAGTCAATGGAGAGTTCAGGTATGATATCAAAACTTAGGCAGAATTGCCAGCTACAGAGAGTGACATACAAATTTATTCAAATCTTTAAAAAAATTATTTAATTAACAAATCTGCTCAAACTTTCAAAGATCAATTTGTAAAAATGCTCTGAATTCACTCAATCCACATCAATTTTTATGGGAAACTCCTCCTCTAGAGGCTAACATTGTGGAGCTTCAAATTAAAAAAAATTGTCAAACTTTGCTATCTGAGCTACATAGTAGTGTTTGAATGAACAAGTAAACACCCTAGAATACAAAAGTTTGGAAATTTATGCTGCCACTGGCAAGATATGAAGAATAAACAATTAGTACTCGGGGCGAGTAACAAATAGCCTAGATCCACACAGAGTAAGTTTTTGGAAGGAAGTGGGCAGGTGAATCCGGTCAACTTCCGATTTTCACTTTTTTAAAGCACTAAATAATCATTTTGAAATACAATTTTTTCCAGGGCTTCATTTTTAGACCTTATCAAAGACACTTGGAGCATGGAGGATTATATAGCTCACATTTTTTAACTGTGGTAAATGTTTGCCAGTGGCTTTAAGCATTATGACACAACCAGTACACAACCAACAGAAGCAAAACAAATTGACAAATACATCCTACTCTTTTAAAGAGAGGATCCAGGAGGAATTTGTTCCGATCCAAGTATTATCTCATCACCAAAGAAATTCGACCGGAGACATGCCTTGAATAATGGAATCGCTGATGAATGCGAAAGTGCCACTTCCAGACGTGTGGAAGATGTATGGTTAATAAAAAAAAGGAAGAAGAATGCGGAGAGAGAGTCCCAAACAAGACGGGAAAACAGAAGAAATTGTGTGATTGAGTGATACGGATCTGATTGGTAAACAATACTGAGCATCGGAGTCTTGGAGATGCATCGTGGGATAAATGGGGTGGGATGCTCTTCAGAACGACCCATCAAGACGATCACAAATGTTTGCCGATGTTTTCCATTTTCTGGCAACCTTGAATGGAAGTAGGCCAGGAACGCTTTGCTGTATGTACGAATAGATGAATAAAAAAGAAAGAAAAAAAAATGTCTGAAAAAGTAAAAAATAAACATCCCAATGCGAGGAAGACATGGATTTATTTTGCATTTAGGTTTCATGCTAATTAATGTATGCATAAATACACTTTTATGGTGATAATAATAACTCTACATTATTTTGTATAATGCATAATAAACGGCCCATCCTTATGCACTTTCCATAGACACTAAATGTGACAGCATGTTAGAAATGCGTAATTTTCATTTTAATTTTATGAAACAAGGTAAATAAAATGACTGTACGATAAGAGAAATTTTTGCAACAATAAATTACACCATTTTGTCACTTGAATTTAAAAATGAAACACCCTTAAAAAGGTTTGATGAACATTATTTTTGTCAAATGTGTTTTGTCAAATGTGAAGTACTTGCAGTTCTTAAAGACTCGTTAACCGTGTACCCCCCCCCCCTAAAAAAAAAAAAAATCCTGAACTTGAATTTATCTCAAACTTACATTTATGATGTCATATCTATTATCAAGTTATCTAATTCCATGTGGTATCCATTTTACCTGTAATTTGGTATGATTCATTTCCAGACCAAACCGTTCTACAAAGCAGGGTACATGTAGTATAAATCACAAAACACTTATCACCCCCTCTCCTTATAGTGGTATAATCTGAATAAAGTTGAATACCAACAGAGGAGCAGCAATGCTGAATTTGATTTTTGGGGGGTGATGAGCTAGTCACAGTTGAAGCATAGCTGCATGTGCATGTGAATACCAGATGTGAAGGAGAATGCAAGGTAGAGACATCGTTGAAGTTGACGGGAAATATTGGGTATCATGTGTTATTTGTTAAATTAATCAGGACTAGGGGAAGCTGAATAAAAAACATAAACAGGCTGTCTGCATTCATAATCTGACATGTTACCCAAAGGAGATAGCTTGTAAATTACATTAATTATAACTTAATTGAAATATGAGTTTGCAACCTTTTAATTAAAATCAGATTAGGCGTTACGATAGCTGTTGGGAAATTGATTGAGAAAGCATGATTTGGGTTTAGCAAATATGACATCATAGATGGTTTTTAAAAGTGATGTTAAACTCTGATGTAAAGGTGATGTTGGAAGGAGCTATAGTAAGTGATGTACATGTAGGTATCTGTATTACTGCTGCATGAATTTGAAATTGACTTTGCCTCTAGAATTATGTGTATCAGCTCTGCCTACTCTTATAGGATGTGTGCACAGACAGACACAGACACACACACATATATACAGACACACACAAACAAACATACACACACACACATGCACGCACACACACACACACACACAACACAACACACACAGACACACACACACAAACACAGACATACACACACAAAAGACATAAACATACAGACACAGACACACATACACATAGACAATTACACACACAAAATACATAAACACAGACACACATACACGTGCACACAAACACACACATACACACACAAAAACCCACAAAATACAGCAGACACAGACACACAGACACACACAAACACAGACACACACACAACACAAACAGACAGACACACACACACACACAGACACACACACACACACACACACACACACACACACACACACACACACACACACACGTACACACACGCACACACACCCTCTTCATTCTTTCTCTTTATCAATCAACAACATCCTATCCAACATGGAATGGTTGTAGGAGCATTTGATTGAAATTGTTCATGATAAGCTGTTGACCCTATCTTTCACGAGCTCTCGTAAAATCGAAATAGCATCATGCGAAGCCATAAATTTAGCTGAATGTACAATGGGTACGCACATATACTGAGCAGTGAATGATGTATCCTGCAGTAATGTCCCGGCAAAAGTAACGAGAGCTCATTCTGAGAGTATGCTCTTTGATCATTTTTTATCTCCTCAAATTTTCATAGAGCCAACAATTAAGATTTCTATTTAATGTTTGATTTACGTAGTGTAAGAGATGTACAAGTAGGCTATTTCCATCTGCTTTATAGCTACAGTACCCATACAACTTTTTTTTTTTTAGAGGGTGGAGCTTTCTTGCTCTGCAGTATATAATTAAAGGCAGATACCTGTACCTTATAAAGCTAACAAAATAATAACAATTAGAAAAAAAATCCATATATGGGCAATTCCACGGAAAATGTTACCCGGGCTCAAAATAATGAAATCTGTAATAATTCCAAAAATATATGTGCTACACTTATAAATTTAGTATCACACAATAGAACTCATCAAATTCTTTAATTTGAATGGTATTTGAATACATTTGAAGAATATGTAGGCATACTTTTCTTCAAAAAACCTGTTTTCTTGCAAATTTTTCTGATCTATTTTGAAAAACACACAAACTTTGGGTCACATTATTTCACATTTGTCAACACCCTCAGAATTAATTCATAGTAGTTTATAGTTAAGAAAGGACCAAAAATTGCTAATATCAACTTTACATTAGTTATCAAATGCTTTTAAGTATAAATATAAGGACCTTAAAAGTGGTCCAAGCTGTAATGTCCGTAACGTTAATAATGTAATGTCCGTAACGCAACATATATGGTCCTGTATGGGATATACTGAATCTGTTGTACCTAATTGTCATCCTGCAACTTCAACAGGACCTCAGTGCCCATTTCAGAAGAAAATTGGCTTCACTTCATGCTTCAGCTCACAAAAATGTTGACAAATGCATTGGTAGGAGAAAAGTCATGTCCAAAAAATGTAATGTCCGTAACGGCAAACATTATGAGTGATAACTACCAAATGATAAATAGAAACTAATTCAAATTCAAACTGTTAACACTTCGGGGTGGATCGTGTAAGATTCCCACAAAAAAGTTCAGAATGATGATGAGTATTTCTAGAAATAAGCCCCCAAAGTTGCAAAATATCTCTGAATGTAATGTCCGTAATGCTGGAATTGCCCATATATTATCTAATGCTAATGGTAGCATGTACCAATAGTACTAGAAATACAGATATTAACAATTTGTATACATGAAATTGTTGTGTACTCAAACAGGAAACCGCTACATGCCACAAGGATTGCACATTGAAATCATACTCCAGAAAATTTTTAACTTGATTTGAGGCTGATATTGCTTTCTTACTTTGTTCTTGAAATTTACATTTCAAGGAAATCGATCTGTCTTTTCTGCTGGTTGTGTGAAGCTGTCAGAATGTTTTAAATTGCTGCACATTCCCTGAAGCTCTCATCCGAAAATTGACCGTTTATCTTGAAGACAATACTGTACATGTATGCATGGACAGTAAATGTATGATAGTGTATGTGAATAGTTCCCTTCTCTCCCTTCACCCGATGAAGTATGAAGCACTTCAAGTGTATAGGTTTCCGAGTTCAAGGTCAAATTCCCTACTGAAAATATCTCTCCAATTTGTTACATCATTGCGTTACACGTTTAGGTTCCATTCCAACCTCCTCATCCACAAAGGCGTAGAAATTCGCGTAGCATATTATTTGCTCTTCCTCTGTACACCTGAGGCAAACACATAGCCGCGGCCGAACTCCTTCGTCCATTGTTAGCATCCTCTTCAAAGGCAATTAGGCCAAATCTGATGGCTTGAAGGCGTTTCGAGAGCAAACTCGGCACATAATAGGGAAGGCCACTCATTAGCACTTAGGGCAATGCAGGTGAGGTATTGGCCGTGGATACTGTATTCAAGTGTTATGGGACTTTACAGCTTAGCCAACAAATTTTTCACAAATTCAAAGGTGTGAGATCTGTTTAACTTCGAACTGGGGAGATTGTTATTTATTTTGATTAGAAATCTTGATTGACTGCTCTTTTAATGCATGAGTATATCTTCGGTATTTGCTGTATGTTACAGAGAATAGTAATTGAAATAGATCAAAAGATTTTTTTTTCTTATTTTTCACAAATGGCAGCAATATTTTAGAAGTCATAAGTATCAATGTCCTACATGAAGATTGATATCTAAAAAAGGATACATATAATACACTATGATTGTGCTTCATTTAAAAAGGAACATATCAAGTGTTATATCATGATCCAGCATATTTGAGAACAAAACAAAACCACCACTCCTCAAAATAAAGACCTAAATTGTTTGATCCATTCAAGATCACAACTGCCCCTCAGTTATCACGGCCTTCAGATCAAAATCTCCAACAATTATACCCAAAATCCTTTGTCCCTTTCTTCAATTTGTAAAGAACAAACAAACTAACAAAAATCACAGCCAAACAAGACCTAATTTGGCCAAATTTTGCACAATTCTTTCTCCTTGCCCTGATTTGTGGAAGGCCATAGCTCAAGATATTGCACCTCGACATTGAGTCGCAGAATCGGAGGTGATGACGTGCCAAACCACTCATGTTGTACGCTTTGTTACTGTAATTAAGTTTCCTGTGTCTAAGGCTGACTCCCAGCTGGTATATGTGTTAATTTCAGCCAGCATTTCTCTTGTTGCTAATCATAAATCAATATTCATTTTTATTTCATTAACTATCAAGGTTTCGTTTTTGTAAGAATACACACATTTCTTCTTTTTTTTCTTAGACCTGGCATGAACCATGGCACTATAATTACCAATTGTAAGCCAGTTTACATCGACAAGGGAATTCATTTCTCTTTTTAAAATGTGACTTTTGTAACATGTTTATGTATGTATTTGTTTGTTTATTCATTTACTCATTTATCTATTTATTTATTTATTTATTTATTTATTCATTCATTCATTTACAAGCTTTCAAGCGCTCCTACTTTTCCTACTTTTTCATACTTTTTTTACTCTCCTCCTACTTATCCTACTTTTTTCCCCCAAACTCCTACTTTCTCCTTCTTTCTCCTTCTTTCTCACTTTCCTTTTTGTAAAAACCCCGCGAAAATAAGAAAATGCTATTGATCATATAAAATGCTGGAGTAGTGAGTAGTCATTTCAGGTATTCACAGAAAGTGTGACTCTCCAGCACAAGAATTCTCTACAAAAAAAAAGAAAAAAATCAAAACCCCGTGCATGTCCTACTTTTCTCCTACTTTTAGCTCTTTATATCCTACTTTTCTCCTACTTTTTCCTAAATTAGCTCCTATTTTTCTCCTACTTTTTCACCATGGTCCACTTGAAAGCCTGCAAAATTATTTAGTTAGTTATTTATTCATTCATTAAAAAAAAAAAAATCCTGCCACCCAGGTGCATACCTCAATCTCATTATGTCAACCAACAAAACCAAGGTCTACATATATGATCCAAGCAACACTTTTCAAAACAACCAGTACTCTTTTCAGAGTCTCAATAGGTGATTTGCCTATTGTTTTGGAGTTTATGTGACCACAAAATGTACCATAAAATTCCCACATAAACAGAAATGTACACACCTCTACATACCAGACTGATACAGCCACAACCACTAGCCAGGTGTCCTCTTGTTACCAGGGCGATTTTAATGTTGTCTAGAAGTAAAACAAAATAAACCCACAAAAGTTTAAAGAGCAGTCATTCTGACCACATGGAGTTTGACAAAGATGAGGTTTATGATTTATCTGAGACCACTGCTGTATATATTGCGGAGTTGATGATCATCCGTTTGATAAACATTGAATCAGAGTTGAATTCAATTTAGTCCTTTTCATAGTACATGAATGTCAGGATTGTGAATGGAAGTAATGTGCTAGTCTGATATGCAGACTCCGATAGGGTTTTCACATCCATGATCAGGATGCATATCCCTGGTTTGGGGGTTAGACTAGAGGGTGATATAAACTACCCTGAAACTGTGATCAGAATTTAAGTAAATCATCATCAACATGTCTTTGTACTTGTAAATAAAAATGCCATATTGCACCTCACTCAAATATTAAATAGCAATGCAGATTGGGGTCTTTATTTGTAGACTAGCAATATACAGGTGTATTGGGGGTCATGATGACAATACCTTGTTTTGGTGTGGCATTAGATGCTTTGTTTCACCTGCTCAAACAAGACATTACCCTCATACACATTTTAATCTGATATGGTTGCCATGACAACTACTGTAAACCATGCACCTGAAATCAGAGGTAACTTCATGACAAACTTCATGGCTAGGAAAAAATGATAGCTGTTTCTTGAAGGAGGACTTTCAGATGAACATGGTTGTTCAACTTGTTGTATTTGTGTTGTTTTTACTTTAAAAGTATTACTTGTTCACATGAATTATTCATTGATAGTATGACAAGCTTTGCACCAAACCCCCTGCAAACCGTGGTACATGTAGTTACTCAATACTGGTGTTTATTTGCAGTGAAAATAGTAGTGCATAGAATTGGAATGAGTATCTTAAATACAAGTATTTCCACCAGTGTGTCTTGTGGATCAAAATAAATAAATGAATAGATAAATAAATAAATAAATAAATAAATAAAAAATAAAAGAAGAAATAAATAAAGTAATAAATAAACAAGTAAATCAATAAATATGTAATAAATAGATAAATAAATAAAAATAAAAGAATAAATGAACAAGTAAATAAATAAATAAAAAATAAATAAATAAACCCTGTTCTCATGTTTCAAGCCCTGGACAAAGCCAATAGTATGCACCCTCTTAAAACAAAATGTACCATACCATACCATACCGTACCATGCCAGAAGCATGCCACGGAGTACCACATCCGATGTGGTCCAGAGAGTGCCAAGGTGAACCATACTGTACCATGATAAGTACCAAAGCACCAAGTACTGTATACGCTGAATATTTTGAGGTGGTTTTATTTTCGCGAATTTCGCGACTTACTGAATGTGAAAATGTTCACTTCCAAGCATTTCTGTACAAAGTGAATGCAAATACAATAAAATCGCGAAAATATACGCTTGGGAATTCCCCGTCTTGAAGCAAAATCGCGAAAATATATGGATGCGAAATATGTGGCGTATACAGTAGTCAAGTCCAAACTCGAGTTCCAGTTTGTAGTGGACTTGGACTCGAACACATTCTGTTTTACTTCATGTTTTGTCTCCCCAAATTGGAGTGCAAAATGTACCCAATTT
>JZLH01S0066998.1:82125-102438 GCA_001188425.1 Eucidaris tribuloides
ACTGTCAAACCATGATAAATCACACTGATAATACATCCAATTATTGCTTTTTAAACTCCAATATTGTAGTGGTTGCAATTCATCTAGAAGCACAATGATTTGCCGTTAAATTGTTCACCATTTTTAGTCCATGAATCCATTTATCACGAGCATGGGATATGACACTCATAAGTAAAATAAAACAGTTTTCTTCCCCGACCTCCCTCCCGGTTTTGTTATTTTATTGCTCCCCTTTTCTTTCTTGGCCTCATTTTTTTTTTAACTTTTTGACTCCCTGCGGTCAGCCGTCCTGGTACAAACGAATAATTAAGTTATTGTCAGTAGTGGACCAAGTGTGAAATTGTTTCCTCTGGATAAATCACGCCGCCCATCTCTTTTCCTGATCTTTATCTTCCCCTAAAATCTTTTACTGGGCCAATAGGGCTTTGTAAGTTCACCACGCTGGATGCTGTTTGATTTTTTTTTTGCGGGACTCATTGTTGATGAGCAGTCAACGTACAGAAAGTAGGCTATGATATGGATAGAGAGAAACGCACACACCAAAATTTTGCTTTGCTGAGAAAGTAACAACGAATCAAATTGTGCAGCTCTACTATGTGTTTGTGCACCATATTCCAAACTAAATGATGTAATTGTTGTCAGTTGAACATGAAATCATAGCATGAGCTTGATTTTCTGACATACAAAACCTTCATTCAGTCCTGTGTGTGATGTAGAGTACATACAATAATGCTATTTTTGCAAGGTAATTTGATCTCAAGCTTTTCCTTTTGTGTGTAAACAGCATTAAAAAATTGTATAATTTCCATTTTTTCTCCAAAAATCATACTTGATAGCATTTGCATTATGCTGACTTATCTCACATTACTTGTATCAACAATTCTCAATTATTGGACCAATTATGATGGAAACTGATACCTTAGGTATTTAATCAAAGGTAATCCCTCACTAACCACACTGCATTGTAACCCCCGTCTCCCACAGTGGAGCAGTCCAGTGTGACTGTGCATTGAAGTCTTCATGCATGCACACCTGCAGTGAATAGCCTGGCTCATTACGGTGTAGCAGGGGGCTTGAGGGAGGATCTCCACCTATATTAGCTCTCCCAATATCATCATCCCTGCTTGCGTGCGTGGTGGTGGTAGTATATTTTGGCAAAAGTAATAACATTGCGGCGGAGACGGAGGCATCCCACCGCTCTGCGGTCAGGCATCCCTCGGAGACAAGACAGATATTGTGGCTAGATGGACGCGGTGGTCGGACGGAAAAAATATGATGTGAGCTAGAACCGTGGAGGAGTGGATAATCTTTCTTTTTTTCTTACGTGAAATTAAACGCAGAATGTTCATCGTTGCCTCAGTCTGTGGCCTGCACTATTGTTGAAGCGGTGATTTATATGCGTTAATCATCACACGTTTGGAATCCTACGAGTTTTATTGAATTGAAGAGGGTGTTTTATTGCTAGGACTTCATTCAGAGGTAAGCTATTGGATTGGAGTGAAAATTTGATATATGGTTATTTCACCGTTTTAATTAAATGCTACAAGTTCACAGCTGATATTTCTTTTCCTTCCCTCCTTTTTTTTGGTGGTTATTCTCTGATGGTTGCCATTCCCACATTCTTCATACATTCTGATCTTGTCAATTTAATGTGGGGTATATCAGTGAAGACATGACTTTGTTTGGACATGAAAAATTAACCAGGTTTCAAGATAGATCATGAGTAAATCAACAGTTCTGCAGCAAACATATTGTACATTTACATTGTACATTGTGAATGCGTATTGCTGTAATCACAGATTTCATATGCATTCACTCTTGTTTAGATTAGAAACAAAGTTATTGGTTTTCAGACAAAAAATAAATATGCTTGGATTTCCCCTTTAATTTGCATCTGAATGTGTGTATGAAATTGTCATACCTGTAAGGATGCATAATTGTTGCTTTAGAAGTGGTAAGCCATTTTTAATGTGTTGCTTCCAACATTTTTGTGTTGTACCACTTCCATATCATCTGTGATTGGCATTGTAACCCATTGCCTCCAAGGTTCTGTAATTGCCATAGAGTTAATACATGGTAACTCTGGTTCCGACAGTCAATGGGTTAAGAAAAATCTAACTAGTGACATCGTGTTTTTCCTACATTTGCAGCAGAAATGAGTTAGATCTAAAGCCTGAAAACTGACTGTGATTACCTTCATGTGCAATAATTGATGGATTTTAAAAATAGGCTCTTGAATGCAATGCAAAGATTCTTAAAAATCACAGAAACATCATGTAACGTATAAAAAATGCAACATGATGGATGCATGCACGTTTCATTTCTAATGGGGAGAATTCACAGTCATTTGCGACAAATCAATCAGATTATTCGAGTCTCTCAATAAAAGTCAGTGCTATTAATGTGGCAAAATTGATATGCATTTGAAAGAATGAACAAAAAATAAAAATGACTCATCGTAGCATCTTACATTTGATTGAATTCGAAAAGAAAACCGCAATATCTTTTGATTAACCTGGTGGTAGAACACTGCATGACTGTACCCGAGGTATTCTAAGAATGCACAAAGCTGGTATGTACATGTATGTAACCTGCATGCAGCTGCATTTATGGTTATTGGCCTGACGGCACTTTGTAATTTGGACGGAATCAGGTAATAACTGTTTCTTTTATTCTTTTTTTTTTTGTCGGAGGCCATTAACAGTGAACCTACCACCTGGCTATTGTAGTGTCCAACAATAGTAGCTTTTGTCCTCTGTGTATAGCAGCAGATTTCAGTATGTGCAAACACAACATTTGCCCCTTAGGAGAGGGGTTATTTTTCCACATACAGGCTTTTATCTGGATGTGTATTTAGGTGGACAGCCTTGAGTGAATACCATATGAACATGAGAATGTTTGGTCACTCTAGTGAGTTCTTTTTATGCAGGAGCAGTTCGGGGGTTGGTGTTAAATAAACACATCAACGACTTGGTTCGAAAAACTTCATGAATGGGTGCAAACCAGCTGGTCTCACAACCATTTTAAATTGGCTACATTGTCTGAACATGGAAGTTGAAAGAGAATGTCAACTCTTTTAGAAGCAGTGTTTTGATGACCTCATCAAAGTAGCTTATTAATGCCTCTCAGTAGTTCAGAAATGATTGCACTGGTCAATTTCTAAAGACGTTTAATTGTGTGGACTTTGCGAATGGTCCCTGATTTAGATAGAACGCGACCACCTAACATGAGTCCTTCAAACAAGACATTTCTTATTAAAGATTTGACAAGTGTTGATAGAAATGGTTTCATTGATATTCTATCAATTAGTCATATCTAAGTTTGTGATGATGATGACAAGATATGAATAATCTATCATTTTTGGCTTTGAAACAAAATGTTAGTCGGTATATACATATGATGGTCAGTTTCTGAATTCAAGGGTGTAACACAAACATGCTGATGATTTTTAGCATTTAATTATTTCATGATTAGGAAGGTTGAATTTTATATTGTGACCCTGTCATTAGCATTGCAACAACATACGAGCAGACTTGTATGCAATATTCTGAGCATGAAACCAAACGGGTTAATTCATCCAGAATTCCCATTGAAATATGTCCTCATGTGAACCTTGTGCTGAGTACAGAACATATATTTGGTTTGTTGTATGCCTACCTGCCTCCTTTGATCTCACAAGGTAAAAATTAATGATTCCGTAGAGCACTTTCAAGTATTTAGCTCAATATTTGTTCATAGGATCCCCTTGAAACCATGCATCCTA
Source organism: Eucidaris tribuloides (assembly GCA_001188425.1). Lineage (NCBI taxonomy): Eukaryota > Metazoa > Echinodermata > Echinoidea > Cidaroida > Cidaridae > Eucidaris > Eucidaris tribuloides. The sequence continues at coordinate 85,889 of JZLH01S0066998.1, forward strand.
CGAGAAGGGTCCATGTTGAAACTGAAGTTTCATGTCCAGCAACTAACCCAGACATGTAAAGCGCTAGCAATGAATCATAGAAGCTAACATTTGATTTGATTTCAGATTCGATCGAGACCTGTGGACCTGCGGTGACTTGCGGAGAATATTTCAGTCGGGTTGAATTTGGCCGTCCATCAAGTGTCATTTTCTGGGGTTTTAAAACCAAATACCTAAGTGACTACATGAGCTCATGATTTTTGTCATGGTCCGGGGGAGGCGGGTAATGTAAAGGATGTCGCAAGATGAATAGCGGTAGATAAACGAAAATGTCATCCCGGAGTCTTTACTAAAGAACATTCAATGTACAATTTGGAAGCGATAGCCGTGGGGCTTTTTGCTGTGATACATAATATGACTGTATAAGGTATTTAAAGTTTGAGATGGGATGGGCACAATGTAAAAAATTGAACTGTGTTTTGTTAACCCTTTAAATTCAATTGCACAGTAATCATGATGATATTTGGTGGAAACTGAAGGAACACATAGTCTTATATTTCACATTACACTTAAAAATTTACAGGTAAAAAACTGTTATGTACAAAAGGAAAGATACAATCGTAGGAATGTGTAATTCTATATCAAGTACAAAATACTACGTCTTTTGTACAGTTCTGCAACATGAATTTTTTTTCTTATAGTAAAAGGTGTCTTGTGAAGTTTTTCAAATTTCATACTTCAATGCCAAAATCAAAGTTGGAGTGTTCTGTGTGTGTGATGATCCAGATTTGCTTTCTTCACTGTGTTCCGTATTAATTTTCCGTCCAGCTGCACAATCAATAACTCAATACGTTATTGGTAGCAAATACACAAGTGCAATCTCATACGGTATACGATGTTCAATTCTTACACTTTTCCCAGAAACCAAGTCAAGCAAATGCCTGGTGTGTATTTCACATTCATTCATTCGATTAAATGAACCAGTACATAATTTTGTTATCTCGATAAATACAAACGCAATCAGCTTCGTCCAGGATTCGTCGAAAAGTCAATGAAAGTCGCTGCCACGTTGTCTGGATTGGACGTACCTACTGAACGCATTTTTTTCGTAATCTCCGATTTGGGATTTTCTTATGGGGTCCCCTCTCGAGTTAAATCATGGGGTAGGTGATCAACCCAATCTGACCGTGATGAGGAGACAATGTGTCTATGCCAACTCACGCAACTCGTTTACTTTCGTGGTTATTACACGCCGCGTGCGATTGATCGACCGACCGACATGAGCCCTTACTCCCTTTCTCTCTTCGTGACATGGCAATTTCGTGATTATGAAATATTCAGTTGGCTTGGAGGTGTTTTTGGAGCCACAGGGCAAAATGATGCAGATGACGACGATTATCACAACAGAGACATGTGTTGAGAAGAAATATTTATTTGTAGGAGGATGCTTTATAAGTTTGATTAACATTTTCGCTATCCAACTTTATTCAAGTGCATTTTTTTTTGTATGTAGGCTGAAATATCGTGTAGATTTCCTTGTGAGCTGAGCATGTGACTTTTGAGGATCATAAACAGTATTTGTGACATTTGGAAATTGACACAGAGGGTATGTAAAGTCTATTTGTCTTTATTGATTGTGTAAAATAAAATTTCAGGTAAAAAAAGGGAGTACTAGTTATTTTTTTATACAGTACAGTTCAGGAAATGTTTGCACATACATGTACATGTAGGCCTACATATATCCTATTGCTCCTAGTTGAAGTCAGTATTTATACTTATCATATCAAAAAAAAATTTGATAAAATAACCATTCCTTCATATTCATACAATTTTACATAGATTCATTTTGTGTGGTGTGTGTAATATGGATTTGTGAAATTAGTATTAAACAAGACATTTCATATAAACCTTACTTGATTCTGGAGATATCATACGGTACTGATAGAACTGAAATCAAATGTTTTGTGAATGGCAATCTTTAATTAAATGTATGTTATTATAAACAAGGCATTGTTTTCATTCCTCCAAATTCTGATCGACAAAATATTAGTAGATGACGAGATATCTGATATTGTTAATAGACCAGTGTCTCCAGTCTAGACTCACTAAACACAGAAAGAAAGATGAAGGAAAGGGGACGCTCCCTTACCAGAAGAGCCTATTATTATTACTACGCATCTTCTTGCCTCCATAATTAGCGTCATCAAGGCTTTGTGTTTCAGGAATTAAGAAATCATACATTTTCTCCTTGAGTAAGCACATCTTTTGTTGCCAATATTGAAGTATTATGCGGAGGAGACAGCTGTCTGAATTCAGAACAGAAAAAATAAAACAAAATCTAGGTACCAAGGATATTGTTTCATTTATTGTAACAATGATCGCAGATTGCAGGTGGAGTAATTCTACTAATTGAGAAATCATGTCATTTTGGTTTGATTGACAGTTGAATCTCTGATTTGTTCAATGGTAAGATTCTCAATTGATTCTTGATATGCGCTGATATTACGTCTGTCTAAACCAGACGTACGCTGGAGAAGTCGTCGTTGGCTCCGAGTCCTGATGTCTGCTGGAGGAAGCTCGGCTGTATTCAGAATCAGAATTCACGTTTAATTAATGACGCCTGGGTGGTCTTGGTACAAATCATCATTTAATTATACAGTCGTCATGGCCAAATGAAAAGAGGCGTAATAAACTAAAAGTATGGTTTATTTATACACATAATTCAACTACTGTAAATAACCAGCTTTATGTATAATATTTGATTTTTTTCTGTGTTAATTTCATTTTGTTAACTTGTGCTCTATTAATGTGCACAGCTATATTTGGGCTAGAATATCATTTTACATCATTGCTGTTCCATGTTTCATTGTCATTTTAAAAAAATATTCTAAAATAGATATTGTAAGAGGTGTGGTTGGGATAATATGTTATTTGCTGTATTTATTTGCTCATTATCAATTTGTTATTAGCAATGCAGTTTACAATAATGAGTATCCATTCAAGTTTGACACTTTGAAAAATGATTTGCTTATTTTTGCAACAACCAATAAATCCATTTGTTAAATCTTTGAGTCGTAAATCAAATAGTTGGAATACAAAATTGTTGATTTTTAAATTACGGCTATTAAAACGGTAGACACAAGTCGAAGCTCAAGATACGAAAGATTGATGCAAGTTAAATGGTTATTATACTGTTTATCTTCATCAATGCGATGGTAGGATTATGCTGCTGCATGGTAGGGTTGAAATTATGTCATATGTATGATAATAAGCTGTTTGGATTTTTATCACAAAATCGTGTTGTCGCTTGAGAGCAATCGTGAAAGTACTTCATTTTTATTGTGATTTGCGAGCTAGATCCTCTATTGCAGGACTTGTGAGAGTATGCCAACTCGTATTCAACGAATCCATACCCGAACAAAGCGGCACTCATCAAAACCTATTAGTGCATCGTTACTGTTGGGCACAGGGATCATGTCTCCTACTGATGTGTTTCATTATCTATTCTAACCACGAAAGTTGCCTTGAATGCCAAAATTGATCATAAATCAAAAACTCGACAAGCTTGTTAACTTTTGTGCTGGTGTCTCTCTCTCTCATTTTCTACCCCCAGCACCAATGCAGGTAGATAATTCCTATGACAGTGGATTCGTGTACGTACTAAAGCCTATTATGCGTCTGTCAAAATATGAAAATGGATGTCTTTTGCCCGAAGACGAGAGCTAGCCCGCAGCAAGTAATTTCATTCTCTGGCACAGATGTGATTTATTTTGGTGTATGATGGGAGCACGGGCTGTTTTCAGAACTTGAAAAGTGCATCGCATTCGCATGATATCTACTGTATGCAGTCAGAATGTATTGCCATTAAGCGTACAACAGAAACGCAGACACATTAGCTCTGCCGCTCTCCGAAATCTAGTGTCCTAAATACATAGATGTAGTATTTGTCAAGAATTTGCGTTGTTTCTCGAAACATTAACCATGGAACTCACGGTATCATATTCATTAGTGTGTCATGTAGACTCGGAGAGAAAAACAATCCATGTTTTGGCAATTATTATTGGAGCTAATTTTACTGACGATGACTCATGGATAATTTGTAGTGCAACGCTGGTTTTGTGATAACATTTTTTGGATGTAGGAATAACACATGATAGATTTTTTCCTCCTTCTCTCATGTCTCCCTTTCTCTCCCCTTTATACTGTATCTCTTTTTTAATGAAAGATGGCCGCGGGCTATAATCTTTAGTGCATGCATTCTTTATGGTGCCGAAGATTTACTTGATGAACGCATAATAACAGGTGTATTGTGTTGGGCTCGATTCATCGTAAAACTGATGAACATCGACGCTAACCGTGAGCGCTGGTGGCGATGAAGATGATGGGGCATTGTCGGAACCAAATAAGGTCATCTACGTTTAAAGGGAGAGATATAAATTAATGCTTTTGCCTTAAAAATCATACAAATGCTCTGTTTTTGCTCTCATATTTCACATATATTTTCTTTAGTTGCAACCAACATTAGGTTTGATTTCTTGAAGTACGTTGTCACGTTGAAGTTACAGTCATGCCAATTCGTGTGATATTCATCAATTCTTTAGTTGACACAAATATTTTTGTGCCACAGCTGTTACTTTTGGTAAATTTCAAATATTCAGGTCATCCTTGAAGCAAATTTGATTGAATATTCATGAGTTTTCTAGATACCAGCATATACAGTTGATGAATTGTCAAACTGAATAAATGTGTAAGTTTGTGGAAAACACAAAGTCTTCTGCATAAGCTGTGATTTACAGACGTCACTGTGCAGTACACACAGATCTATAATCCAATTATGCAAAACCTTTCCCGAATATATCTGGGGCTGTTTTATCCATATCATCTCTCTGATCAGAGCATGCTTTCCATACTCAATCTATTTTGTATCCCATATTTGGGAGTTGGTCTTTGTTTTTGTGTTCATTAGCTACAAACCAAGAGCCTCGAGGCCCATAAAAACAAAACTAGTATCCTGGATATATATTCCAAAGACAATTTATCCCTTCCAAAATTCTCGTTGGCTCTGTTTATTAATATTTGATTGCCCCGTGTACTGTGCAGTCACAACTCCCCACGCAATCTCTGTATACACACCCCTCGGGCGAGAGTCACATATAAATCTTAGCTGTGTGTGTGTCTCTCTCTCTACCTCTCTACCAATGCTAATCACCATTGAGCTTGTAATATCTGGAATTCCCTTCGTGATGTGTACATTTCTAAATGAACTGTGCATTTAGTTATTTGACATTCCACCAAAGTCCCGGTTCTTATTTTCTTGTTTTTATTTTTAATGAATATGTGTATTGCAGTTAATTCACTCTTCCTTTTTTGACTTTCGTGACATCCACACATTATACAAATTTCACAGTATAAAAGTGAAACAAGACTATTGTAACTATTAAATCCTTAAATTGCTGGTCACTCGGTGTTTTGGGAAGAAATATCCATAAATTTAAATATATTAAAGTGAGATGGGCTATCATTGACTGTCCCCTTGGACTCCACAACCCTGAAATAGATAATCAGTATGCATAAATTCAAGACATGAGCCCTGGCTGACGTTTTCAAAAATCCCTGATGCACTGGCATAAAGTAATATTCGTTGTATAATTTCAAATTAGATGCAGATTTCAAATCAAGCGTAACCATTTTAAGCCCACACTCTTTGCCATCTAGTGTTCGCAAGATCTCGGAAGCATAATTCTCAGCAGTAGTTGAAGGAATGTAAATTTTGACAACCAATCCTTTTTTTCACAAATTTTCATGGTACATTCAAGTTGTGTATGTACGTCATTTGTCATTATAAAGACATCAGTCTCGTAGAAAAAAGTCAAAAGTAGATCACGCATGTACGGTATGGTATCTACACAACATTACATCTTGGTGTATTCCATGCTATATCAAATTTGTTCCAGTATTATTTAATCTGGAGAACCACACGTTCCAAATGAGAAATTTGCTTTTAAGTATGATTCGTTTTAAAGTGCGATGTAAACGGTGTGTGCACTATGTCGTTCCCCCGCCTGTAGTCGTAATTCAACAACAATCTGCCATCCCTGATTATGGAGTATCCAATTACGAGTCTCGCAAAAAAAGAAGAAAAAAAAATAGTTGCGCTGGTATGACATTGGCACGTTTTGATGCGTTTCGCAGGCCATTTAAATTACCAGGGTGTAATGGAGCATGATGGGAAACAGGTGGATTTTAGCGAGCGCTTGGAGTCGAGGCGTGAAACGTACATGCCAGCCGGCGCTAATAGGCATTCCACAAAGAGGCTGCAAGTGCAAAGACTGCTATGTGCATACACGTGTAGAGTTGTTTCTGATCCAGAGATTAGGGATACATGTTGTGGCATATATTCACTTGAATCTAGCGGTGGCGTGATGCAGTGGTGTTTGGATGATCGGTTCATTGGTGATCGTGTTGGGGACTCCACAGGTAAATAGTTGTCTCCTCAAGGAAGCTACTGTAGTGCTGGTGATAGTCTTCATATTGAACCCTCTCAGTCTTAGTACCATTGTGACCGAACACCATTGAATTTGCATGTGATTTTCTGAGTGTGATATTGAAAGTGTTAAACACATCAAAATTGGAATCTTTATGCATACTTTATATGAGAATAGCACCAATTATGAATTTTGATTGTTGATTTCTGTTGATTTGAAGTCAGGGGTCAAGACAGTTGTTAGTCAAATAAGCAACATTCTCCTATACAGCGTGTATCAAAAAAAAAGTAGACACTCAGAAAAAAAATTATTACGCAAATATTTCATGATCTAGAAATTATTTTTTGATATGAATATTTTACCTTGGACCTAAGCTATCTGATGACACTATTGGTATTGAAAGTATTTCATGCATGAGTGAGCACAGGCCACTTTTGTCCAATAGGCCAAAAATGCATTTGCGCACAGAATTGTGTTCTTGTAGTCAATGTTTAATGCCCCACAGACCGGTGCTGCAGAAGCTCTCACCTGATGGGCACAAGGATTGAATCCTCAGCATGCTCACAGAAGATGTAACATCAATTTTGTGGCAAAAAAGACAAAAATGAAGCAATGATTCAGATGTACCCCCCTAAAAAAGGAGAAAATGTCATGTTTGCAAGATGAACTGTGAACTGAAGAAAATGACATTTTCTTGTTTTGAGGGGGTATGGTGGGTTGTATCTGAATCATTGTTTCATTTTTGCTACATTCTAAATCCTCAGCTTGCTCAGAGAAGAACTTATATCAATTCTGCGACAAGAAAGACAAAATAAAGCAATAATTCAGATACAATTACCAACCCCCAACCCCTTGCAAAAGAAGAAAATGCATTTTTTTTTTTAAATTCAAGCAGTTCGATCTTGCAAAACATGACATTCTCTTCTTTTTATGGGGGTATATCTTGAATCAGTGGCTTCAATTTGTCTTTTTGTCACAAAATTGGATATTAGCTCTTCTCTGAGCAATGCTGAGGATTCAATCCTTGTGCACAATCAGTTGAGAGCTTTCTTGCAGGCACCGGTCTGTGAGCATTAAACATTGATTATAAGAACACAATTCTGGTGCGCAAATGCCATTTTTGCCGATGGTCACAAAAGCGGGTTGTAGCTCACTCATGCGTGAAATACTTCAATACCACAGTGTCATCAAATAGCCCTAGTCCAAGGTAAAATATTCATCATCAAAAAAAAATCTCAAAATCTACGAAAACGAATTTTTTTAATAATTTTTTTTCTAAGCTTTTTTAAGGGCTCACTGAGCCAAAGGCTCCAGTGAGCTATTGCGATCGCTTTTTGTCCGTCGTCCGTTTCGTTCGTCGTGCGTCGTGCGTCGTCGTCGTGCGTCGTGCGTCGTGCGTAAACTTCTTTCACATTTTCAGCTTCTTCTTCAAATCTGATTGGATTTGGCCCAAACTTGCAGGAATGCATCTTATTGGGGGTGGGGATTCAAGGGTCCTCAATGGTACCCCTGCCCCCCTAGGGGCCCAGGGGCAGGGCGCCTAAAAGGGCTAAAAGTAGGTAGTTTTCAAAAACTCTTTCTTCCTCTAGATCCAGAAAATAGTTTAGTTAAGCCACTTTGTGTGTAGATACCTCCATATGTTGCTGTAATTAATGTTCTCAATGACAATGCCCAGGGCCCCGTTTGGGCAAAATTTCAGTTTGGGGGTTAGGGCCCTAATAGGAATAGCTGCACATTCACTCGATGGATTTAGACCAAACTTGGTGGAACGATCCTCAGGGGGGGGAGAAAGAGGGTTTTGGTGGCAATGGATACACCAGCCCCCCCCCCCCCGCGGGGGCCCAGGGGCAGGGCCATAAGGGCCCAAACTGAGGTAACTTTCTAGACCAACAAGCCCATTCTGTAACCCGAAAACTTGGGTGGATAGATGCGTAACAGGGCCTCAAATGCTAATTTGGCGGTCAACAGGATCCCATAGTTAAGGTCAAGGTCAAAACGACAGTCAAGTTTCTCATATTGGTTAGTATTCGCCTTCTTCTCTAGAATCCAGAAATAGTTTACGTTAAGCGCACGTAGTGTGTAGATAACCTCTATATGTCTGCAATTAAATGTTCTCATCACACAATGCCATACCAGAGTGCCCCGTTTGGCCCCGGCCAAGGGGGGCAAAAGTTTGGCGTAGGCCCCTAAGAATAATCACATTCACATTAAATGGATTTTAAACCAAACTTGCTGGGAATGAAATTCCTCAGGGGGAGGGAAACAGGGTTTGTGGAATGGTAAACCAGGTCCCCGCCCCCCCCCCCGGGGCCCAGGGGGCAGGGCCCATAAGGGCCCAAACTAGGTAACTTTCTAACCAGAAGCACCATTTGTAACCAACTTGGATGGTAATGCGTAACAGGGACCTCAAATGTTATTTGGTGGTCAAGGTCAACATAAGTAGGTCAAAAGTCAAATGTTAAGATATTATGTTGTGCCTTGTTTTTATAAAAACGGATGTTAGAATTTAATTTAACTTGGCAAAATCAGCTATATGGCAAGGGGATGCAAAGTTTTTCAACTGGTTCCTTTGGCTACGTTGGTGCCTAGATATCAGGCTCCAAGGGCCAAAACTATACGTATAACTGATGTGTTTTCTATGGGTACCACAGAGAGTTTGCGAGACCTCAGGTGAGCGTCGTGCCCCCCGGGGCTCTTGTTTTTGATACATGCTGTATTGCTACCATCTTGCTCTTTTTGACTCATTGGAATACATTTTGTCACTCACATTTACAATTAAATAATGATCACACTTAAATGGTAGCAGTGATAGAAAAATTTGCTTTCCTGACTAGGAAGAAAATGCTGTTTGCTTCACTTTTTTTTTTTGAAAAGGTGTGACATGTATTTCACAGCCTGTGCAATTTTCCCTCGAGAAAAATAAGATGGAAAAGGAACTTTACTACTCCAAATTTACCCCCATCAAACTAACGGGACCTTGGGAAGAGGGGTAGTACAAACACCATCCAATTTACATCTAAAATATGTAAGTGGTCTGAAATTAACCCGTGCCCTGATATAGGCTGTCGCGTATGCCACCCACCAAACGGTGTTAATTCACTGCTCTAATTCTTGTGCAGCAATGATTATGCCCAAGTGCATAAGAAAATATCACTGTAGAAATATCGTTCTGGACTCTTATTAGTATCGTAGCAAAGTGTTGATATCTCCTGAGCAGAGAGGGTCCCTGCAAACACACATGTTCTCCCTCGCTCCAATTTTCCTGCACTCCTTTAAAGGAGAATTCCAGTTCATTTCAAGTTTTTTATTTGTTTTTGAAAATTTCAAAGATTATTCCAAAAATTGGAAACATTGTGTACATAACATTCACTGCGAGCAACCTTCTATTTGTTTTGTACACTAAATATCTCTAGATTTTCATTAATTTCTTGAATGTTTATGCTTGGACACACTTACTTATTGTAGGAAATCATGTAAATATGCATTAGTCTGAACATGTGTGGGTGCAGAGATGAAGAAAACATTTCTTCAGAGAAAATGAAAATATGGTAACATTTTTGTGTACAAAGCAAATTCATGGAAAAATGCAGTGTTGCTAATTTGTACTAATTGTAAGAATTTTCAAAACTAATAACCTTATTGATATTTGTCTGATTTTTCTCAAACTTTCACTTACATGTACGTGTTTCACAAATTTTTCTTCTGCAATTCAAAGCAACTTGCCTTGAAGTCCCCTTTAATCAACTGAGGTCAGATTGGGTTCAGAAAAACACTTTGTACTATGGAAACGATGTTGTGCCTATATTATTTGCTCCAGTTTGGCTCTGCTAGTTGGTCCCCCAGGATCAATCACCAAGTCACTCAATCAATTTTTTTCGATGGATTTCTTTTTCCCAATCATGCAAAATTCAAATAATCTCTACCAACCGCACAAATCTGTCATGAATTATGCTGCATGTTCAGTGTGCAGGTGTATTATTATTTGAATATTCAGCTCACATGTTCATGCATGTACCTCATTTGAATTCTTAAAGCAGAATGAAACCCAGACTTCTTCCTGTACAGAACAATAAAAGAAATACAACAGTGAAAGTTGGAGCAAATTTGGTTGAACTGTTCAAGAGTTATGAAAGTTCGAAGTTTATTTAATTGTTGTTATGGAGGATTCTTAAATTGGCATCTCTACCACTTTTTGAGATGAAAGTGTGGAGAACTCCCCATTGGCTTTGTACACAAATTTTCATTTATTCTCATTTTTTATTAAATATTTAATTGCTTCTTGCTTCTTGTACAAGTTTGTCCCAGCAAAAATGATTTGTACATGTTTTCTGGAAGAATTTGATTACCTTCACAACTAACATTTCAGAAAAACGTAAATTTGTGAGAATTTGTACAAAACCAATGGGGATCGAGTTCTCCACACTTTCATCACAAAAAGTGGTAGTATTGCCAATTTAGGAATCCTCCATACATAAGAATTATATAAACTTTGAACATTTATAACTCTTGAATGGTTCAGTCAAATTTGTTCAAACTTTCACCATTTTCTTTCTGTTATTGTTATCTATTCTCTGAATGCAAGTACCGTAGATGTCTGGGTTTCATTCCCCTTTAAGCTTAATAATTCTCAGTACGGGATATAGTAACTGACATAAATCATAATTTTACAAATGTGGAGCTGTGATTACATGAACAAAGGGATTTCAGCTGAACTTAACTAACCCCCTATACCCTTCCCTCAACTCCAGTCCACATATGTATTTTTTTTCTGGAGAGCCATAGTGTTAGTGTTCCGACAGACTTTAACATACAATAGCGGTCAGCGTGTCTGTGTATGTGTACTATTCTATTTCTCGCCCAATCATGGCAGCTGTACATCCAATCCTGTCCCTCTCTCTCTCTCTATCCCCGTGGCGTCCAGCGTGCGGTTGCGACGAGTGACGACCGCCATACTGGCGACTGGCGCTGATTGTGAAGATTGACCGAACATGTGTTCCGTGGTGGCTAGGCGTTGAACCGTGTATGAATTCATTCAGGACGTTCATACCTTTTTCGAACCCTGATGAAGCCTTGCATCCTTCCTCCCCCCCCCCACTATTCCCCCTCCTACCCACATCCCCACCTCTCCTCTACAACCAGTGACATTGGTGGCAGCATGCTGGTCATGGTGAGTGACAGCTGAGATAAATTACAACGTTGTGAGATTTGAAGTACTGTATGTTGTATTTCATGATACAACTGTCAAGTTCAAGGTGGCCACGCTGAGTAGTCCTAAGCTTGTTGGCATCCTGTACTGACTAAAATCTGTGAAGTCTTGTTTCAGTCATTTGATCTGTTGTACATGTATGACCCCCCCCCCCCCCCCCATTCCTGACACCCCTCCAAAATGTGAAATTTCAAGCACAATTTCTAGTAAGGCTGTACCCAATTGTACCGTTTCGCCCATTTCACCTGCATGAAACTTTCGCAAATTGCCAACCAAATGAACCAAGTCTCAGGACTTATATTGCCATTTAAAATGCTGTGTAGACGTAAGCTTTAGTGTGCATTTTACTTTCTCGAATCTGATTCCGTGGGAAATTCACAAAAGTCAAATGCTCGTGAAAATTTGTGGTTTTACAGTTTTGCAATCATTAATGTACAGTAGATGTACAGTATTGCTATGGACAGCATTCATTCTGGTATGCAATGTATGACCAGGGAGTTGTTATACGACGATGACATTGACAACAGGATGTGAGCTTCAGTGGTGCATACCTGAGGTATTGGGGAGTTGGTTGATGGTCTCTGTATGGGTTATCAATTCATACAAATACAGTCTCATCTAAAAAATGACATTGGTAAACTATCTCAGGCAGGCGGGCATCCTTTGATCAGAACTTGTCAGACATGGTAGACTTGACATGTCTGGATTTATTGCTCCTTTGGCTTTTCCCTACATACATTTTATCTTAAAAAATCAATATTTTGAGGAATTAATCTTTCGTGTGTTTGGAAATAGCTCCCTTGTGCATTGTGCATGCAATGTGGTTCAATGCAATGTTGACCAATTTTATCTTGTACTTTACAGTATTGACTATATATTCATCTCTCATTTACACTGACCAAAATAAAGAACTACATTAACAATTTCAAATAAAAGAAAATATCTAGGCCTATAGATAACTTATCGGAAGTCTCAAATTTCTGTGGACAATTCAGACAATTTTTTTTCCCATGAAAAACATAATCACCAGTAAGAACCTTGCAGGGATGATAAAGTGAAAAAATAGAAAATAAACATGATCAAATGCATGTAATGAAATTGATTAGCTATGTCATACTATGGATTTACCATTAATGTTTTAAAATGTTTGTTTCCCCAAAATATTTTGGGAAAGAAATCAGTTGATACTGCTTGTAAAAGTATTAAATCAGTGTAAATTGACCTTCACAAACAAAACACAGACCTTTGTTTGTCCTACTCTAACCACACTGCATTGTGTCAAGGTCTATTCCCCATGTATTATTGATCTATGAAATGTTTTCAATGTTATGGAAATATTTATGCAGCCAAGCTTTTAATAATCATTGATTTTGATAAGTTGGTTTTTCACACTTGACTGGGCTTCAGTCATAATTGCATGTGCAGGATTTAGCATTTACGGAAGTCTCAAGTATGAACAGCCATTAATCTTCCATCCATATTACAACTGTTTCCATGGTTTGATGCCTGTCGAACACTTTTCATAAAATGAGAACGTCATGCAGAAAAACAAATGCAAGGCAAATGGCAATTTTTCCTGTATGCCTTTGTCAATGCAGTTATCAGGGCAAAAAAAAAAGAGCAAAAAAAATAAAATCAAGGTAAAATCAAACAATTATTACCAAAATAATAATGTATCCAAATTTTACTAAATTTTTTCCTGGTAATACTACACTTTGAGTAATTTTCATGTATTCACCGTTATTACAATAAAAGTAACAATTAAAAAAAATTAAATTAGAGTGATTTAACTGCACTGCAGTCGATAGTACGCTTCCACCCTCCCTCTCCAATTCTCCACTGGACAATTAATGGCTATGTGCCCACATGAGACAGAATATTAATATCTAGGCTGGAGCCCTGTAAGGAATTGGAGTATTTACCATTGTACAGGTATAAAATCCAGTTTGAGTAAGGAGTTGTTATTCTGTGGAAATAAAGAAAAAATTGATTAAGGAAGTGACGTGTATGAATTTGATATTATTAGTAGACCTCATAATTACTTCTGGGAATTTTGGAAAAGGCCAAGTCCAGTAAGTGATATGCACCGTCGAGCAGTTCATTGCAGTTTGCTCAACTAAAGATAAGATTTGTTTTGGAATAATTTGGTAATGACCATTTCATGGTACGCTTCACTATGTGTGGTGACCTTATCCTTGGAACGTTGTCCGGAATCATTTATTTAAAAAAAAAAAAAATCCTGAGTGTACTATTATTACGTCTGTTGATGAATGAGCTGCCAAATATGTGTATGTTCACGGATGAACGGTAGTTTGAAATTTATCATTACAAACTATCCCCTCACAAAATTACTAATTGGCTCAAATTTCAAATCAGTTCCACAATTTAACTTCCAAAAACTTTCAAATTAAATTCCAAATACCGGGTAATTAAATGGCCTGGGCGCTTCTTGCTTGAATGTCTATTTGTTTGTTGTTGTTTTGTTCAGGTTCATCTGTTTATAATATAACATGAGACAGATTGATGAAAAATTTGTCAGATCAACTGAAATAACACAATGCCTCTAAATTTATAAAGGTGTACTTCACGTAACCTTCAAATACACCATGTCACAGTAACACACGCAAGATGTATTCAGAATTTCAGATTGATCAAGGAATATCAAGAAAAAAACACATTTCTAGGGCACATTTGAAGACATCGGATTGTTATTAAAAGAAGAATAGAAGTAAAAAATACCAACAGGGAGATAAAGAATGCGAGATGATACGAGATTCGTATCAAGAGCCGAAGAAAAAAATACAATCGAGAGAAAATGAAATGGAGCAAGTACGTGGTGTGAAAGCTGCTATACAGCAAATATCTGAGAAGAAATGAACGCACTATTAAAGAGGTTCTGGACAATACTGTAGAAGGAAGAAAGTGGATATTTTGTCCAAGCTTCTACTTCTGTAGAAGCATAAGATTGGATATTGTGCAAGAGATTTTGTACCGTCCAGATTACAACTGATTTTCAGCTCTTTTCAGTGATACCTGTCAATCATGGTACTTGACGTGTGAATCTAAAAACAATTAACAGCCCGTTAGAAAACAGATGAAAGGGATTCCGTGTTTGATGAAGTGATTAAACCCTGTCACCATAGATGTACAGTGGATCCGTATTTACACTCTGTACCTCTGGTGCGGAAATGTAGAATAAATAGATGAGAGATGGACGCTGGTCAAGCCATATGGCCGTAATACCCAAGCACCTAGGGATGTGTGATTGCCAAATTAACAGTGGCAGTGACCATTAATTAACGTCCACAGTCCTTTGTCCAGTTCAGAGGTTTTAGAGGCAAAATAGAATAAATATTAGCAGCTGGTTTGGAGCCCCGGTCACTACCGGCATTTAAAGTACGACCCAAGTTTAACGGCATCCCCGCAAAATGAATTAGAAGTGGATAAATGGACGTCTTGTCCCATTTCCCCGTCGAGGCATACGTGTGTATAATGAAAACCGAATAATTATGTGCATATTTGAGGAGGGTTTAATTCATCAAGATTAACGGCTGAACTTGAGACGGGAGGAAGAGGAATATACCCAGATATATTTTCCACTGTAAAAACTCTGTCCATTATATGGACTGGAGCTCATTTAAATTCAGGCAGGACATTGACCAGGCTTTTATTGTCCACTCGTCTCGAGATAGCCCCTTGAGAACTGTCCATCAGTCGCAATTGCTTTCGGAGCAGCAATATTTTCCCATCAATTAAGATGGTGGAAACACTCATTCCCTCGTTATTGCTGTCCATTTCGATCTTGGACGTTCTCATTCTTCCTCTCGCTTTCGTGCTGCGAGATAAAAAGACAATACCCCGTCATCATCTCGCGGTAATGACGAGAAAGCCTTTTCGTGACTCCAGATTGTTTTTCAGAGGTCAGAACGGCTGCTCACTTGGTAGTCTCCTTGATCAAACTTCTTGTCCTGAAATGTACAAACTTGTCAGAAATGTTCATTCTTCAAAACTCTTCATTTTGTCTTCACACTTAATGTGACTGCAGGACTACTGAAAACTGAGGAGATAAAACATTTCCATTCCAAGTTGTTGCTAATGATTTTTCTTAGAAAGTCAAATTCTTGACTCAAAGCTAGTACTAGCAGAATACTTTGAATACTTGCAATGGAGAAGATAAAACCTTTGTGTTGTAAGAATACTTGACTGACGTCCATCACAACTTTTGATTTTGTCTCAAAACTAAAGCTACATGAAGTGGAGGAAAAAAATGAAAACAGATAAGTTAAAAAGGTGAAATTATATTCGAGTGTAACTTGAAGAAAGAAATTGACCAAAGGAAAAAAATATTACAATGTAATTGATAGTAATAACATCCCAAGAATTCCACCAATTGCTGTAAATGACCATGACCAAACTATGCAGTACATTTCCAGTCTTTTGTGTAGTGCTTGATTGCACCTGTTTCATTAGTGTAATTGTCCATCATCATGGGGGTAGAGAGATAATTCTCTCATACCAATGTGTGTCGTATACTGTTAGAGTCTGAGAAGCTTTACGAGTTATGACATGACGTCATGAATCGTTAATAGAGGATTGAGGTATATATAAACAAAATTGATCTTGCTCTGTAATCTTGGTATGGTGTTTTCAATAAATTTATCTGCTCCCGTGCTGTTTCATATACCCGGCCTTTATCAACTGCCTCGGTTTGCGTCCTCTGTTGGAGATTATGCAGGCGGTATTGAACAGCACCGCTTCGGGTAGTGATATATTTTCACCATCATCCTCATTGATGATTATTAAGGGGGGGTCAATATTTGTTATATCTTATGTCTCAGACTTGTACATGTATATCTTTGTTATAACATGTTATACAGAGC
>JZLH01S0067032.1:1596-15800 GCA_001188425.1 Eucidaris tribuloides
GAGAGTAGATTGATAGAAGGTCGGCAGGGGCGGGCGAGAGAGATAATTCGGGTCAAATTCTTCTTGTGTATGTTTGCACGATAGCTTTTATTTTGAAGCGAACTGCAATTCGTCGCTGGGAATGGGCGGAGTTGAGGGTGAGGGACGAATGATGTGTCGCAACGGGGTGGGGAGTGATTATTAAGCGAGTCGCTTAAGTAAACATTCGTTGTCTGTCAGTGAAGTGGAGGAGTTTCTTACAGATATGCACCTCGATGAGCGGAGAAGGTATGGGAGGGAGGGTGAGCGATGATCAGTAGTGAGGATATGAAGGGATGATGTACTATGATTCTAAGCGAGGCACGAGTGAACGATATGACAGGAGTTAGAGGGCGGATGGTCGTAGCCTCGCTTAGAATTCTGCTTTTCCGTGCGTATGGTTATGGTTTTAATGCGTTGGACAGTCAGGATTGTTTTTCGATATTATTGGTTGTTGTTATAACTTTGGGGGGGCGTAATGATGTGAGTGTTTTTTCGATGATCTGGTTCATTATTGGGGGTTCTTGCTCATGTTAGAAGTATGCATGAGATAATTGAGTAGATGATATGAACGACTTTATGTAATAGATGATTATGATCTGCCTTTCTTCAGTTGGTAGTTCTGGTTATTTTTGCTGATCACTTAAGTCGTTTGGTTATAATTTGATGGTTATGGGTTGACTTGTTTATGTAATTTTATAGTGGAAATTGTGATGTAAAATGATTTTGTATGTTATATTTATCAATAAAAGCAATAAAAATAACAAAAGATAAATTAATAACTATATAATAATAATTAATAAGATGATACTATAATAATGATAATAATACAAGAATAACATAATAATAATTAGACAGTAACAGTGGACTTTGCACTACCCCCCCCCGCGGTCGCAGAGGAGTTTCGCAAAAAAAAGAGCAACATTTGCTTCTGTTTTTTCGTGCTTGGTGATGACTGATGAGGTTATGAATGTGTTCTTTGTCTGAACTTTCAATTCCACCTCCCTCAAACCCAATCCTAGGCTTAACTTTAGTTAACACTCCAAGCAGGCTCAAAAGAAGTGACTTCGCCAAACCAGTTCTGTGATCCGCATTAGTGTGAGATGCTAAAGCCTCGTATTCCAAGTAAGGGCGGCTTCTCAGTCCACAACAGTACAGCATCACGGGAACGAATAAAGTGTCATCCCGCCTTGTCCATATCGGAAGGCTTCGCGCACAAGGTTGAGAGGCATGCTACCGCGCAGTAGTGACCTGCTACATTCTACATGTACATATCACGCACTATATTGTGTTTCCCCGCGACTACATACGGTTGCCTATAGTTCTTGTAAGTCTCTCGCGAGCTGTCATAGAAATAGGCAAATGTGGGTTTGTTGAAGACAAGTTGAGTGCCAATTATCCTCAAGAGTAAAGCTGATTTAAAGAATTTCCTTTGAAAACATTTTATTGCAGGCAAATGCATCTAGTGTTAGTTGATCCAATCGACGAGAAATCATGAACAGTTTCGGTATTTTGATGTTCGCAATTCTTCGGGAGCGATCCTTCGTGAGTCACAACCTCGAATACGATTAGAAGAAAATGAACGTTAGATAAGAGGAGAGTGATCATGGAGTGCGAGGAGGAGGATGAGTTTGATGGAGAAGTAGTGAGGAGAAGTAGGGGCGCTGGGAATGATAGTACTGTGCGCCGAAAGCGCAACCACGGATGAGCTCAGATGCATACTCCGCGAAGAGACTCATCGCACTACATTATCGGGGTGGTCGGATAGTAGAGGTTATCATACACTAGAGGTGGCAGGAACTGGCACTAAGAACGGAAGAATTGGTATTTGATGCAGATAAGACTTTATGTAGAAATTTTGAAGGTAAAAGGAGTTACTTAAATTGAAAGTGGTCAGCAAACAAAAAGAAAATGATTCACAATAGAAGCTTTGCGCAGTTGATGTTAACAGGGAGCATAAACGTTTGCTCCAAAAAAAAAAAAAACATATTAATAGGGCTGGGTACAAGAGCAAAGAAGTACATCTTTTACAGCATTCTAGGAATTTTCTTGATTTGATAGGCTTTACAAACATGGTGTGTTGAAGGACAACAATAATCAATCACAGTTCACCAATCCGTTCGTTGCTGGAATATTTTTCAATTAAAATTTATACAAATATTCGAATTCTTTGGATATTTACCCCACCCAGATTTAACGTTATAAAAATTATTAGATTCATTATATATTATTAATTATTATTGAATTATTATTTATATGTCATTATGTATTATTAATGTATATTAGTTATTATTATTTTTATTGATTCATTGTATACGGAGTATCCTTATTTAACCCGTGCAACATAAATGCAATGAAGAGTCAATCGTAGGATTTTTTTCCGAAAGAATAAGAAATGCCTCAATGCTTGATAAATTGATTGAAGAAGTCCACTATTTTTAGTGGCATAATTGGCAATGTTGACAAAAAACTATATAAAACCGTTTTTGTTTGAAGTTGAAAATATATAAACACTGGAAATAACCTAAAATTTATTTATTATTTACAAAACACACCTTCGGCAACGGGGGGGGGGCCTTTGAACGTAAAGGTGGCCAGTCATCGCAACGCGACGTGGCCTCGACCACGCCCTTTCGGCCAAAACCGGGGGGGGGGCTTGGACGAAGTCGCGTCCAGTCACGCGACGCGACGCAACGTAACCCACCACTTCGGCACAAGCCCTTCTAAGGTAAGATATTGTATGATTCGGTCATTTATCTTAAGCAAAAATATCGTATTAAATTCCATGCTAACTTTTCAATATACTCGGCTAATGATACTACAGTAGTTTGGCACACAGCTTTGCATTTTACGTGCGGTGCCATTATGTCGAAATGTCCCCCCCCCCAAAAAAAAAAAAAAATAGTTCGTTTTATGTGTTATTTCTGCAAGAGTTAAAAGTTTTATTGACTGTTTGAGAACGAACCCTAGAAGAAAATGTACTGAGGCAAGAACTCTACAAGATATCGTCCTCTACGTGTCGTAATAAGTATAGCAAAACAAGTGGTTCTCTCTTTTTTTTTCGATAATGGTCCAAACATGTTTTCGTGATGTAGATGTATATGTAATTATTCGACACACAATCGGCAGTATAATGAGGAAAAGTTTTGCAAACAGAATGTATGGTATTTATATGGTATTTGCTGTACTCTCTGAATAATAATCTTGTAGGTAGTAGCCTCCAGAACGTTATAAGTTCAAATGTGTGATCTGTTAGTTTCAATGACTCGGAAAAGGAAAGACCCCACTCGAATTGAACCTGTAATTTATTACTTTCCGGGCAGTAGCACTATCAGTAGGTTGGTGACAGCAATGCCACTGTTTTCTAGTTCAAGTATCCAAGAACCAAATTCTACTCTGAGCTCATTACTGGTATTGTTGCCTTGTTCAGCAGAACTAGTTTAAGAGATCAATGAGATTATTGCGATTGTTTGGTTTAAAGCCATGGGCTAAGAATGACTACAATTTACAAAAATGTGAGCTACATAATCCTCCATGCTCTAAGTGTCTTTGAATTAACAACAAAAAGCCCTCACATTTGCGTATGTATAATTTCGGAATCTACATTGAACGGATTTGGTATATGTATACATGGAAAAAAACTATTTGTGGTGGATTTGCTGAGATAAAATTGTTTCATAGATGCAGTTAGCTTTTAAATTGGGAATTAATGATCCATGGTGTAAAAAAAAAACTTTGAAAGACAATTTATTGCTGATTGATTGCTGGATCTGTGAGAAGGGTATCAAGGGCGAAGGCTGGTTTGGCCATGGGGAGGTGCACATTTTGGAAAAGTTTTTTTTTATTATAAGCTAAATAATTTTCGAAAGATAAATGAAAAATATTTTCAATAGGACAAGTTGGTACATTCTTAACGGCAAATTGACGGAAGTCTGTATGTTTAATTACCCTATGAGTTTGTTTATACTGATTACCACTTTTGATAATTTGATTTTATTCAGAATATTTTATGCTAATTTTGTGATAACAATGTGGAAAATTATCACCATATATGTAAATTTACAGAGTCAGCATGGGGAAAATGTAGTCGAATGCTCAAATGTGACATTTCCTCAAATTTAACCCAAGCTGGAAAGAAATTCATTTTGGAGTATAGGCTTACAAGACGGTTGGAAATAAAATTAGTTAATTTGTACTTTTTTTATTGTATTTTATCAGTTATAAATTCTTCAGTAAGGCCCTTGTGAGTACAACCATCAAGATTTTAAAAACACATGAAATAATAGGGGGCCTATAAGAATACTAAATATGCTTTTAGAGAGAATCTATTACGTGTGTAATAGGAAGTTACATATCTTGGACAAACCCATTAGCATATACAAAAGCTAATGAGAAATTATTAAAGGTCTTACATGAATTGCGGATCAAGATTACGAATGAAAATGTAATATCAAATGAAATTAATCTTAAATGAATTTGTGTTAAAAGCGACTGAAATTACAACTTTACTATATCATATGATTATGAATGTGTGTATATGTGTATGTGTGTGTATGTGGTTTCCTTGTAAATACGATGTGTTTGAATAAGTTTTTTTCACAGCGGCTCATTAAGCACTTAGTTAAGTGTTTATCCAGCATCGAGAGCCAAACTATTACTTACGATAATGTGTGTTTGAGACTGAGTTGTGTATGACATAGCTTTAAAAAAAAGACATTAAAAATTGTGATGGGATAATTACAATGACACCAATGACACACACTGACGGATTGATCGGGTTCACAATAAAGTTGTTGCACGGTTCAGTGCATTTCTACGAAGGACAGCAAGTTCCACACACAGATGACAACCAATTCCATACTCGCTCTCCGATTGATATAAATGTCTTCGAATGAAACTATAAAACTGCGTTTTACCCAACGGTTTTGAAGAATACATGCATTTTTAAATGCATGTATTCTTCCGTATCACTCATAATTCCAACAAAAAGTTATGAAGAAAACCGTTGGGTAGAGCGCAGTTTTATCGTTTCATTCGAAGACATTTATATCAATCGGAGAAGAAGTATATGGAATTGGTTATCAGCTGTTTGTGGAACTTGTAACACTTACCACTCAGTACTGAGAAAGGCATACAGCACACGCATTATTTTGTAATTGATACATGCAATATTTTTGGAAAAGTACTTTGATAGTATACCACCAAAAGTGTTTAAGACTTGATCATAAGGGTTATCCCGGATATATCCATCACATAATCACGTAAGCTGCAAGGTTATGTCATGACTTAAATGATTATTATAAAATTGTAAAGAGAGAAAGAGACCAACTCAAAGTAAAACCAATAATAATATAGACGATGATAAATCTGGAAGAACAATGTATTCAGCAAACTATTTATTCACTTCCATTCCATTTAAAAAAATGACTGAAATTAGAGTTATAATGATCAGAGTTGTATTAAATATTTCGCTAAGAAGGGCTGGTTGATATACAGCGAAGTTCATTTTGATTAAATGTGTCTCGTGCTTTATTCAATTCTATTTCCTTTATCATTGAAATATACTGTGATATAGATGGTGTCATAAAGAGTTATCTCTATTTTATGTGTAAGATATCCATATGTTATGTGTAAGACATCCTTGTATATACCCTTCTTCTGCACAATATTAAGATGAGTAAAATTAAATAGTAAGTTTAGCAAAAGATTATTGTTATGGAATGATATAGCGCCATCTGGTGGCGCGATAGACACATGTTGAAGTTACATGGCGGTGCACAGCTAGACAGAAGTCCTGATAATAAACAGCTCGGAACCCAAGTGGAAATGCCTCCAATAGTGTGTATTTGTTAGGATGCCTTGTTCCAGTAATAGACAAGCATAGCATAACATAATATGGTGTCAGGTCAGACGCTGAATTCAGGATTTCTGGACGTTTCTTGACTGCGACTGTGCAGAGAGTGAGTGCACCGACGGCGATGCCCGACGACGGAACGTGCAGTGCAGTGAATGGATAGGTAACGTTACGGCTCGTAAGTTGGCTTTGAAATTGCTGTTTTTCGATGTCATAATACCGGATGGTGGAATGATTGCTGATGAGAGATGATGCCCGACACATATGAGCTCCTTAAGAGACATAGCCAACACTTCTTACGAGTAGCATCACGCAAGAGAGAGTGCTGATACACGAGTGACCGGAAATACCCGACGATTTCCATCCTATTGGCTTTACACGTGATTTAGCTGTGAGTGACCGGAAATACCCGACGATTTCCTTCCCGTTGACTTTGTACCTAAAGTTTGGCCAGTATTGCTAGCTGTAGAGGGATAATTTGCCAAGTGGTTTGACAACAATGGAGCAACTAAAGCCCCCAGAACGGATGAATTTTGAGGCAAAGAATTTGGCCCCTGCATGGAAAGATTGGCGTGATGAGTTCAAGTTGTATGTTGACTTGGGCATGGCAAATCAGAGTCAGACAAACAAAGTCAAGATGCTCATGTACCTTGTTGGTCCTCAAGGAAGGTCGATATATGAAACAATCAAGCCGACAGGGACGCAAAATGCAGATGGTACTACGCAAGAAGTGACACTTGATCAGGCCCTCGACGCTTTTGGTAAACACTGCGAACCTGCTAGAAACGAGACGATAGATCGGTACAAGTTTTTCACACGCAATCAAGAGAGTGGGGAAACCTTTGATACATTCCTGACAGACCTCCGCATCCTAGCCAAACACTGTAATTTTGGGAATCTACAGGACTCGTTGATTCGTGACCGAATTATTTGTGGAATTAGAGATGCTAGGCTCCGTGAGAGGTTACTTCGTGAAAGTTCATTAGACCTTAACAAATGTGTTAAGGCATGCCAGGCATCAGTGCTGTCGAAGGCTCGAGTTGATGTCTTGGAAGGTGAGAACCATGATGTTTGTACGGTACACCCAGACAAAAAGAGACAGCAACGAAAACCGACAATGACAATGAAACAATGCAAATTTTGTGGCTACAACCATGAACCTAAGAAGGAACGCTGTCCTGCATGGGGACAAGAATGCTACAACTGCAACAAAAAAGGTCACTTTGGAAAGATGTGCAAAACAAAGCAACAAAGTATAAGTAAAGGAGAGAAAGGCAAAGGAGAGAAAGGCAAAACAGAGAAAGGCAAAGGAAAGAAACCAATCCATGCCATAGAACAGGAAGAAATCGCCACCTCCGAAGAGGAGTATGAGGACATTCATACACTAGAGATACTGCCCAACATAGCAGAGATACACAGGATACAGAGCCGAAAGATAAAGAAAAAAATCTTTGCACTTATGATTGTGGAAGGGCAGGAAGTAAAGTTTCAAATCGACAGTGGAGCCACGTGCAACATCATCCCAAAGAGGTACGCAAAGACTGTGGAGGACACTGGCCAAGTACTGTCAATGTACAACGGAACAAAGACGAAGCCAGTTGGGAAAACCAAGGCAAAGATGAAAAACCCTAAGAATGGCAAGAAGTACAGAACAGACTTCATTGTCTTAGATGAATGCATACCAATCCTGGGTAACAGTGCAGCCCAACGAGGGGATAGGCACAGTCTGCGAGGAAAACATCATGACAGTAAGTGATGGAGAACCAAAGCTGACCAAGGAACGACTCCTGGCTGAATATGGAGATGTATTTGAAGGAACTGGGAAGTTTGAAGGCAAATACCACATACAGGTGGATAGTGATGCGTTCCCAGTGATACACCCTCCACGCAGAGTTCCTGTGGCCTTGAAAACCAAACTGAAGGAGGAGTTAGATAGATTGACAGCAGCAGACATCATAGCACCAGTTGAGACACACACTCCTTGGGTGTCCAGCCTGGTGTGTGTTGAAAAGCCCAGTGGAAAACTGAGGATCTGTCTGGATCCAAGAGATCTGAACAAAGGACTAAAACGGAATCACTACCCAATGCCAGTAGTTGAAGATGTTCTCACTGATCTGAATGATGCCTGTATGTTTAGTACATTTGATGCTAAGAATGGCTTCTGGCATGTGGAGTTGGATGATGAAAGTTCAAGGCTGACTACCTTCAATACCCCATATGGCAGATATAGATGGAAACGCATGCCATTTGGATTGTCCACGGCCCCGGAAGAGTTCCAGAGGAGACAAAACCAGGTGTTAGACGGCTTGGATGGAATCAGATGTGTTGCTGATGATATACTGGTCTTCGGAAAAGGAAAGACAGTAGAGGAAGCAGAAGTTGACCATGACAGAAAAGTCAAAGCTCTGATGGAAAGATGTCGTGAAAGAAACCTGAAGCTCAACATTGAGAAGGCTAAGCTGAAGGTGAAGGAAGTCACATTCATAGGACATGTTGTGACAGCAGACGGATTGAAACCAGATCCTAAGAAAGTAGAGGCAGTGTTGCAGATGCCCAATCCTACTGATGTACAAGGAGTACAGAGATTTGTTGGGTTTGTTAACTACCTCAGCAAATTCCTTCCACGACTCAGTGATCTGTGCGAACCACTACGCAAACTAACACAGAAGGATGTAGTGTGGTGGTGGGCCGAAGTGCATGATGAAGCAGTGAAAGAAATAAAGAGGCTGGTGACATCAGAGCCAGTACTTCGATACTATGATCCGGCCAAGGACTTGACTCTACAAGCTGATGCCTCTGAGACGGGACTGGGTGCTGCATTGATGCAGGATGGATGTCCAGTTGCCTATGCCAGCAGAGCCCTAACAGATGCAGAGACTCGATATGCCCAAATTGAAAAAGAGTTGCTGGCAGTTGTGTTTGGGTTGGAAAGGTTCCATGTCTACACATATGGAAGGCCTGTGAATGTTCAATCAGACCACAAACCGTTGGAGATCATCACCCGGAAGCCGCTACATCGAGCACCAAAGAGGTTGCAAAGATTGCTTGTGAGAATGCTGAGCTATGATGTCACAATCCGATATAGACCAGGCAAGGAGATGTACTTGGCGGACACGCTGAGCAGGGCATATCTCCAGACAGAGGACAATACCAATACCATGAGAGAGATGGAAACGGTGAACATGGCTAAGCACATCCCAATCTCACAACCTCTCATGAATGAGATAAGAGATGAAACAAAGAAGGATGAGACCTTACAGAAACTGAAAGAGGTGATCGAACATGGCTGGCCAGAGGCAAAAAAGATGTTGACCCCGCACTACTTGCATATTTCCAGGTGAGAGATGAGCTCAGTGCAGGAGAAGATCTCATTTTCAGAGGTGAGAGAGTCATCATCCCGAAATCTAAGCAGAAAGACATGATGACAAGAGTTCATGACTCTCACATAGGGGTTACTGGATGTCTACGAAGGGCTAGAGAGTGCCTTTATTGGCCAGGCATGAGTACACAATTGAAAGACTATGTGCAGAAATGCGAGACATGCCAAGCACATGGGAAAGATCAACCCAAAGAAACGCTGAAGTCCCATGATGTTCCAGAGAGACCCTGGGCAAAAGTGGGCGCAGACCTGTTTCACCTAGATGGACGGAACTATCTGATATCTGTGGATTATTTCTCAGGTTACTGGGAAATTGACTACCTGGAGAAAACACTGGCAACCAACGTGATCAGTAAACTTAAAGGCCAATTTGCACGATTTGGGATACCAGATCAACTGATCACAGATAATGGACCACAGTTTGCATCAGATGAATTCAGGAGATTTGCCAGGAAGTGGCAGTTCGAACACAAGACATCATCGCCCCATTATCCACAAAGTAATGGCAAGGCAGAGAGCAGTGTGAAAGTTGCGAAATCGCTGCTGAAGAAGGCGAAGGCAGCAGGAAATGACCCGTACTTGAGTATTCTGGCATTTCGCAACACACCAACACCAAATATGGGAAGCAGTCCGGTACAGCGACTCATGAACCGGCGTACCAGAACATTGCTACCAACTACACAGAAGTTGCTCAAACCAACAATACAGAAAAAGGTTGGAGAGGAGTTGAGAGCAGCTAAGGAGAGGCAAGCACGCTACTACAACCAAGGAGCCAGAGATTTGACACCCCTGAAGGCAGGTGACCACGTTCGCCTGAAATCAGCAGGCGGTCCAAAGCAGACCTGGAGGAAAGCGGTGGTTATAGGCTGTGCTGCAGAACCGAGATCCTACAAAGTCAGAACTGAAGATGGTGTCATCTACCGGCGAAATCGACGTCATCTGAGGAAAGTTAGCGACCGGCAACGAATACTGATGTTGACCTGGAAGACCTGTTGACGAACGCAGAACCTGAACAACATGATAGATCTGTGAATGAACCGCAGGCCCCCAGTGAGCATCAGACAGTGACAACAAGAGCTGGCAGACGTGTACGGCGACCACGCTATCTACAAGATTATGTGCCCAAATAGGATTTAGGTCGAGTGTGAATTAGAGGAGGGTTACACACAAAAGTTATAGAATAGTTTAATTAGGATAGTTAAGTATTATCAGCTGAATTATGTTGGCAAAGTAGTAGGAAATAGAGTTGTACAGTTTATGCCAAACCAACATGATTCTCAAGAGGAAAGTACGGTATGAGAAAAAAAAAATAAACAGTTTTCTCTACTTAATTTCAAAAGCACAAAGTAAAAAAAAAAAATAATAAAAAAAAATTAAAAAAATATATATTTTCAAAAGCACACGGTGGTGCAATGTTTCATAACAATGATTACTGATTATGCTGTTATACTGTAATAATGGTGTAATAAGTGTACAAGACTTGACTAGCTCATTTCAGGTAAATCTGTTTTAAATTTTACATGAAAAAAAAAAAAAATACACCTGTTTTTTTTTACCTTGGTCCGTTTGTCAGCAGTACCATGTATTTAAAGCTAATGGTCATATAATTAGTTGTGCAAGTTATAAGAGTAGGTGTGCATGGTGGCATCAAGAGGTGTTGGATATTTTAGTACAAACAAAAGTATCAGTAGGCATAAGTTGCTCAGAAAGATTATCAGAAAAACACAGGATTTTATTGGTAGTATATTTTTTGCTAGTTCACAATTTGCTATTTTATGGTATACCAGAGAGAGAGAAAAAAAAAATGGAACTGGTGCAAGTTATTAATTAATTTTAGTGTGCAGACTTGCAGAGTAAAACATCAACACACAAACAGAAGTTGTATTTAGTTTTCATTCAAAAAAAAAACAAAAAACAAAAAAACAAAGAATGAAGAAAGGGAAGAAGATACAGGTATAAGCCAAATAAGCAAATAGACACAGACAACAATTGTCAGGACATTTGTGTTTGTTGACATCAGTTTTAGATGTGCATATGTTAGTAGAAATTTACATACAAGAGATGTGTAAAGGTTAGGTGTTATACCAGTGTTACAATGTTAATGGTTAGATTATGTGTTACCTTTTCATTAGGTTAAGTTTTGTGTCAAGTGATACCAGTGTTAGAACAAGTTAGAATGTTGATGGTTACATTTGAAGTGTTACCCTCCCAGTAGGTTTAAGTTTGTGTTTGTAAATTAATTGGGCATACATCCGAATGCTGAACTCAAGTAGACAAACAGACTTTGAAACTTTTGGAACTATATATACAATGTATAAAACAAAATTGAACCTTTGTTCAAAGCAAAATATGGACTGAAGCAATATCGGAAATTCATCTTGGACAATAATTCAACTGGAATTCACTGGATGGTAATTTGATAAAGCGAACGCGAAAGGACTGTGAAATGTGCCAATTTGATCTAGTGAACGCGAAAGGACTGTGAGATGTGCCAATGTGATATAGTGAACGCGAAAGGACTGAAATGTGATAGATTTACGCAATGGACAATGATAGCTTTCATAAGACTGTGAAAGTATATGGACTGTCATATATGATAAGTGCACAAACAAGAACTGTCGCGAATTCAGTTAAGATATGGACTGTATATGAATTGTGCACACAATCATGAACTGTCGCGAACTCGTTTGAAATATGAACTGTCATTTGTCAACTGTAAACACACAAACTCTCACGAACTCAGTTAAACGTGAAATAATACTGACGGTCATTTATGGACTGTGAACACAGAAACACTCACGAACTCAGTTGAATTTTGCATGAATATATTCCATTTATTGATTACATCTGTTTGTAAAAGAAGGGGGATGTTATGGAATGATATAGCGCCATCTGGTGGCGCGATAGACACATGTTGAAGTTACATGGCGGTGCACAGCTAGGGAGAAGTCCTGATAATAAACAGCTCGGAACCCAAGTGGAAATGCCTCCAATAGTGTGTATTTGTTAGGATGCCTTGTTCCAGTAATAGACAAGCATATACATTAAGAATACACACAAGTGTACAGGGTACTAAATACTGAAAAGTCCTGTAACATTCTATAGCTACCTCTAAATCAATTCTCGCTATCACATATAATTAATATCAGGTGACATCAGCTTTTGATATTGACACATGGGATATTTCTTCTGTGACATTCACTTTTGGAGGACGCAGTTTCAATTTTATATAATTTTTGTTTACATGAATCATTATTCTATATCAGCCATGTAATATTAGTTTCCATTTTTTTAATAATCATGTTTGCAGAACATCTCAGCTTGCATGAGATTCTTACAATTCACAATCATGAAGAGGAATCATTTGGGTGAAAAAGTCACGAGGATTTCAAACAGGAAAGGCTACAGGAAAGTGCTAAGACGTGCCAGTCAATCATGAATCTCTTTGGAAAAAAAGATTGATTTGCAATGTACTGTGTATGGCGGCAGATGTGTAATCCATGTCTCTCCGATATAAAGCCTTGAGTTCAAAATTTCACCAATGTACCGAGCTGCATAACATCTATCAATGGACGTTTCGGACTCCTAACGACCTACCTAGCCTCACTAACAGTAATTTAAGACAAACTTTCGTCATAAAGTAGCTGAAAAAATGCATCGAAATGTTGACCAGGGCTCTCCGATCTGGCTCAGCCTCGAAGGGTTCACCACATCTTACTAGCTCACTGGACGCGGCCGCCAAGGTCTCCATGGATAACCTGGACCTAGCCCCGGACAACCCGCTACTCGTGGCATCCCAACATGAGCAATTACCGTTCAAATATTATGTTGTGTTGTATTATATTATGTAAAACGTTATGTTATGTGAAATATCCCAACATGAGCAATTACCGTTCAAATATTATGTTGTGTTGTATTATATTACGTAAAACGTTATGTTATGTGAAATATTGTATGCAAAATATGAAATAAACAAATAAATAAAAGAAAAAGAAAAAACAGATAAAATCAAATGAAGGACCATCAACATCTCATGAGGTACAATCTGCAAAACGAGAGGAAAAAAATCCTCATGAATGTTATCAAGCATTACAGGAAATTCACCCAGCAACATCGTCTGAATCTGTTCAACGTGAAGAAAGCCTGTCAGGTGAAGATAACAAACCCCTGCATCCTCCTGACTCGCCCCCAGTCTCGCCCATGCAGATTGATCAGTCCTGGGATTCTGACAGAGCAATGTTAGAAAGCAACCAAAGACTCTTTCTCCAAAAAAGGCAGAAGCTCAGCGTCCACAATTTGAGAGGAATGAATTAGCAGTATGGTATTCCAGCTTGATATAACATCTTTTTAAATTTACTTTACAAGTTTAGATTACAAAGTAACATTACAATACACACTGACTCCCTCGGTGAATAACATGGCTTCAACTTGCACAATGTATCCATCATAAGAACATTACACTACACTTTTGAAAATATCGGGTATATCAAGCTTGATTACTTTATGATGTATTTGAAAGCCTTTTTTATTCATATTTTTTTTTTATTGATGGTGATCTGTTAGTGATTGATGATATTGATCCTTTAATACAGCATTCAAACTTTTCAACTTTACCTTGCAGGTTTTTTTTTTTTAATATGTGTTTAATAGAAATATATTCTGAATGGTGTGTGCATGTATGAGTGTTATATGAAGTGTAAATGTGCACCTGAGAGTTATTGTAAGAGGATGGGAAAGGTGATTTTCAGGGCTAGAATTCTCTATATGGATATCCTCATCGAGGTTACGGTGCGTGAAAGCAACTTCCTTCCTGTCACTGTTAACAAGGAGCCATGACCCTCGCCCTTGAAAAGGTTAGTTTGGGATGGAGGAAGGGGGCATGCAACACTCCAGGGGCTCACACTCTTCAGGAGTCGTTCTTCCACATCCTGGCAAAAAACACACACGTTTCCT
>JZLH01S0067040.1:1271-24234 GCA_001188425.1 Eucidaris tribuloides
TTCTTTTCCTATTCTCTCTTTTTTCTTTTTTTTTTTTTGTTTTTTTTTTTTTTTATTCTTTTTTTTTTAAAACTGTATCAGAAGCTATGATACTAAATCTTGAACAATGCATTCTCAGCTGACCAGACGATCAATATCTGTGCAAAAACAGTTAGGTGTGTACAAATTAACATAGTGCCTAAGCAGTTCAATACTATTTGGATGGCTCACACTTCATTATATTACTTCCTAAGTCTGATAATTGTTTACCATGAACAACCACTTCTAATTCATGGGTACTGGAATGAGTAATTTCTCTTCCAAATTCTGTCATAGCATGAACGCTGTACCATTTCAATAACAAAACCATCCAAGGTATCACTATAAACGCAGAACTGTTCAAATATCAAATGTGCCTGTACGCACTTGTACATGACTGACTAGATAAAACACAAAATTTAGCAGAAGATATTTAGATGACGACATAAGAATTAATTTCTCTTTGAACTGTATCACTTCAATTGATAAAGTATGGACAAATGTCTCTGAATCCAGTGAGTCGTCTCACTTAGGCAGACAGGTATGGGAAGCTGCTGTAACACACCTTGCAGCTATAACAGTGTAAACAATTAAAACTTTCAGAAGATTTTGTCTGTAGTCACTTCAGCAGAATAATCTCTACTCCAAACAGTACCTGAGTTAGATGAATTTAAGAGTTGCCATTCGTTGTTGTGCATTATCAAATGAAACACTCTTATCTGAATGGATAAGAAACTGTTATATTCAGGCACAAATTCTAGACAATCGTTTATAGCGCTTCTCAAAATCCATTCATGCGTTCATGATATAAGTCAATTATACCTCATGAGGCACACTTATATAGTTCTGAAGTGAATTGTTATACATTGATTTTTATTTATCTTTTCAAATACACTCACAGATTTATCATTTATTTGCCCATTAAAGCTACTTGCCACATCAATGCCATTCCTGTTAAAACTATGTCTGTCAAAATATATTTTATTGAAACAACAGCATTACTAGTATATTGACTTATTGGTTCTTACAAATTTATGGAGGTTTGTTTGAACTTTATAATTTTGTATGTGATTCTGCTTGTGTGTGTGCATGTGTGTGTGTGTGTGTGGTTCTGTGTGACTGTTGTGTGGGCAAGTGTAGTGTGTGTGTGTGTGTGTGTGTCGTGTGTGTGTAAGTGTGCCATGTGTGTGTGTGTGTGTCTGCTGTTGTGTACGTGTGTGTGTGGTTGTGTGTGTGTGTGCTGTGTGTGTGTGTGTTGGGGTTGTGCATGTTAGTGTTGTTTTATTGGTGGTGGTGGTGTAGGCTGTATTGTGGCGGTGGAGTATGTGTGCTTTACTGTGTGTGCTTATTGTGCATGTACATGTTTGTTGTTTAGTTCTGCAATAATTTAATTTGTAGTTCCCACGCGGGTATGAGGGAAGACGTGACACTAA
Organism: Eucidaris tribuloides; assembly: GCA_001188425.1. Classification (NCBI taxonomy): domain Eukaryota; kingdom Metazoa; phylum Echinodermata; class Echinoidea; order Cidaroida; family Cidaridae; genus Eucidaris; species Eucidaris tribuloides. The sequence continues at coordinate 2,723 of JZLH01S0067040.1, forward strand.
TTCAAACATTTATTCATGAAAAACACTCATTTTTCAGGGTAAATATTTGGTTCTTAGAATTATGGGCACGGGGGTGAGCGCGAATCAAGTTTCAACTGGTCCACCTACTTTATTGCATTTTCACTTCCTGTTTTAGGTCTTATTACTTTTGCGGTGGGGGGGATCTCAGATTTTTATTTATTTATTTATTATTTGTTTATTATTCTTTCTGTATATTTATCATTATGTATTATTATTATTATGATTATTAGGTTTATTCATATGTTTATCCATTATTATACTTACTACGTCATTATTATTATCATTATTATTATTATTATCATTATTCTTTATTTAAAAGAAACTGTTCTACCCAGTGTGTGCCAAGTACGAAGTGCCACTATGCATGCAAGCTGTGCCTATTCCGGAAGATAACAAAGAAATCCATGGTCTATATTGTTTATTATGTTGATCTCCTTTGATGGAAATTATCTCCTTTCAAAATATAATCACACTTAATTAATTTGTATTTATTAAAAAAAAAATTTGTTAAAAATAATGTAGACTGAAAATCATTTCTAAAAATCATAACATATCTGATCTGTCAAATTTTAAGTTACATTTGATCACTAATACAGCGTAATTGGCTTCATAAAAAAAGAGAGCAGACGATGCAATTTTTACATCTAGTAGAAAACTGGGAGAATCGAACTGCATTAGGGGCAGATTTTTACGGATTATAAAAGTTCTAGCGCGGTGGGTCTTTCGAGTTTTTCATTGGAATTTGCATACTGTGCAATAATGTGCATCTGAGAACCATGTCACAGATTATGGTTACTTTTTGGGTTCCTATGCAATTTGGGCTAAAAGGACACTCGGTTTCGTGCGCTTGGATATTGGTATCCGCGAAACGGGCAATTTTTACTGTGCTGGCAGAGTACTGCATAAATGCATCGCATTATGTTTGCATTTCTTTAAACCTTGTTTAAACTTTATAACTACGTGACGTGACACCTAAATTTTTCGGCTATACCGTCATGATTTATCTCTATCATGCAAGGTATATGTCCGGCCAGTAAAAAATGTAGTTGTTTGAATTGAGAAAGCAACCAGCACATGGTTTTCGCGTCAAAAATCGTAACCCGTGTTTGTAATTCGTCTCTATGCGAACTCGGTTATCGCCAATAGGAACTCCGGAAATTCGATCGATTCACTTCAAATTACGTCGACTTTTTTAACACGTAAGTCTATGGGAGTGTTACAGCGGTGGGTAGGACCAAAAGTTGACCTTGACCTTGGAACTTGACCTCTGCCAAAGTTCATTGTTTATTCGTCTGCCAGGCCCTTGACAATATTAGCAAATGTATGTTAACTCTAAGCTTTTTCGTAAATGACGTTCATACGAATGACTTCACACGGAGCTGGTGATATCACCACTGACAAAATTGTAGCGATGGCTCTGACCGTGACATAACTATGTAAGTTACAAGATCGATTGACGATGGCGTTCTTGAGATATCTTGAACACAAGAACTATGACCGCAGAAGAAACCGAAGAAGAAGAAAAGAAAGATTTTGAGAAAGAAAAAATAAAATCGCTAACAAAACTCTTTATGGTGATCCGCGGTTACCGGCGGCAAATCACCACAATATTTACTCGGCGAATTTGGAATAGATAGCAATACAGTGGAACTCATGCCAGATAGAGCGCTTCCCACACGTCATTGTCACGATGGAGGGGAAAACACAGTAAACGATCAATTGATATGCGTCCAATGGCGCGGGACGCACCCACTGTTCCACTCTCCATCGTGACATTACGTGGGGAACCCTCGACGGACAAGGATCATGGATCTGTGGCAACCATCGGTAGCGAAAGATGCATACTTCGTTGACAATGCTGAATAATTTATAAGCTGTATTCAAAAATAAACGGCAGAACGAGCCAAATGAGGTTACCAGGACGAAGGGCCAGCCCCCCGGGCCGGGCGGGCAGCTGAGATGCAACAAATTACAAAATTGCGGTAGAATCATCTTTTACACTTAAACTTCAGTCACATATAAAGGTTATATTTGTTAATAACTAAAACATTAGATTAAAGAGGTTAAACAAAAACGACCAAAGACGCCCAGCGCACCCAGCAGGATCCCATCCAGTACATCTCAAGGGTATGCGCCCAGCAGGATTAGCCTACCTTATTCTCGAATTCAATACCAAACTTCAGGTTCATCGATTTAGGAGTAATATTAGTAAGTTTTTCGGGTCACGAATGTGAAAAGAAAATATTTGACTCGTCTGCAAAATAAAATAAATTATAAATTTATCAGAGCAATTCCTTGGAAATCATTCAAATATATAGTAAAAAGAGTAATGGGCCAAGAGGGAAACCTTATGGTACTCCACAAGAAATAGGTTTTCAGTTGTGATTCATGGCCATTAAGAAAAACAATGTTTTGCGATTCAGTAAGGTAAATTTCCTGAACACTCCAAGCGCCATTCGCTCTGATACCGTAATGGGATAATTTGTGAAGTAATATTTTCATGGTCAATAGGTATCAAAGGCACTTGCGAGAAAGTCCAGGAATGACATTATCAATTAGTCATTGGCTTATCTTTATTACAAATATTAAGATTGCGTGAGAAGTTGAATGTTCTGTTCGAAACTAACATTGTGAGCTAGATCAATATTTACGGCATATCTAAGAATGAATGTGCTGCGTGAATAAAACAATTCTCTCCCAAAGATCTTGCGAAAATGACGTTTAGTAAAGAAATCTCGAGCGCGATAATTTTCTAAATCGTGTTCCTACAACCCTATTTTATATATGGGACACTTACTCTTCTGCAATTTTTTATTTTCTTTTTCTGGCAAACAACACCATGGTCTAGGAACAAGTTCATGATAGGGTTAAGGCGATATAATTACATAAATATTTTTTTCAATAAAAGTTCAGTAATCATCGTAGCCTGGACTTTTGCTGTCGTTTTTGAAGACTTATTAACAATGTCAATGATTTCATGTTCAAGCAGTGGGGTAAGGAAAATTGAGTTCAGGTTGGGGTCCTGTAAAAAAGTAAAATTCATTGAAGCCCATGAATTCAGCGAATCTGCTTCTTTGCAAGCTTTCAGGGCATGTTAACAAAAAAACTCACTGAATTAGTTCGGACCGATTTCAGCTAGGCATCTTGTATGGGGGATCATTAATGATGAATTTCGGTGATGGGTTGTGTATTTTGCTTTTATTGAGCACTTGATTTAATTAGACTTGACGGTATTCTTGATGTACGGATTGGCGGAGTTTCTCAGTTTATTCAGAATAAACAATTCCTTTTCGCTACACGTAGAATAGTAGTAAGTGATATTACGATAGTGAAGAGTATTCAGTTTTATTTCACTTCGTGAGGTTGGGATTGTGTATTGTAAAAAAAAAACCGATTTTTACGGTTACATTGAACGAAGTAAGGATTTTGGTGATCCATGAATGATCTCGGAATCTTCTTGTACATACTGAACGAGACGGAGTTAGTGAAGGAAATGTAAGTTAAATAAATTAGTAAATTATATCCACTGAAATTTATTAAAAACAATCATTTTGCGTTGGCACAGGTTTAAGACATCAGACCAATAGCAGTGTTTGTAAAATCTGTATAAAATCTATCGATAATTACAGTTCTGAAAAGTTACGCAGGAATGCTTCTTGAGCAGTACTTTTGCTGGTAAGAAATAGAATAGATAATAAAAGTAAAAATCGGGGAAAATTGTGTCAGTTATGCTCACAGGTTATCAACTCCAGACTGTCTATGAAGAGTTGCGTTTGTAAACATATAATATTACAGATCGAAGCGAAGCATTGGATTATTCGGGTGGGTCTTATTTCATCAGATCAGGATGAAAGAATCTTGATAAGTATAACAATTCAAAAAGTCAGTCGCAGTAATTCGCTTTTGATTAGATGCTTAATAGATCGATATTGAAATCGCCCATATTATCGGCCCACATTTTGTTTTGGAGAGACAGCCTCTGTAACAATGTTTCAAGAAAAATCAGCTAAATTTATGAATTTGATTGAGGCGGTTGTAAATTTCGCCAATAACCATATTTGCATATGTATCTGAATTTCTCGACATTTCTCAAATTCATGCATCAATACCGTACTATTCTTATAAACCAAAAATGAATTACATAATTTTCCCTGGTCTGATTATTATCAATTCAGCCATTTGATGAAAACAATACCACATGGTAAATAACAACTTCGTCAACAAGCATTATTTCAATAATTGATATATAATAATCAATGTCATGTTATACTCTATCTGGGTCGTATTAGTTCATGCTGTGTAATTATTATCAATGTGGTATTGTAGTACCATCAATATATTTCCTATTATGGATAATAAAATATGAATATGAATATTTGACGACAATGGAAATCAATTTTCAATAATAAAATTGTTTCCGCTAAGGCGACATATTTTAACAATTTTCTTAACAACGAATTTCATTCTATCTTCGTACATCATAAACTAACACCTCCTGCATTTCAGGCTCTCGACGTTACCAACAAGGTGTACCATCAATAAATGGAGAGGATATGGTCATCATTAAGCCAGCTGTTTCACTTTACGCCAATTACACAGGATCGGAAGGGCCAGTGTGTCCAATAATGCCGTTTAAGCCTGATCCAGCATTCTCACTTCTCTGAGACCTACGATATTAAAATGCGAATAAAAGAGAAAATTTGTATCATGCAAGTGGAAGTAATGAACAACTGGGTTTTCGGAACGGTAATGAGAATCGGGTTGATACATGCATATCTAGTGCGTTCGAAATTGAGGTAAGCTTCGATTATGTCTTGGATTTCATACTTTGGTAGTGATTGCATTCAAATTTGTCTGAACTCCCTCTCCCGACCACCTGCGGTTATTTTCTAAGGGATGAAACAAAAGTGCATTTGAATTAATCGTACTGCCGATTCGTTTGTAAGGGAAGATCACACATTCTGAATGCCATATTCTTCTGCATATGATGGCTTGGCTGAGTAAAGTCACACAATTGAATATGAAGCAAAGGTATCACAAAACAATCCATGATTCTGTGACGATGTTGACGATACCTGCATGCCTCACTACTATAATTTGGGTGAAAACGTTCCAATTTGCTCATCATAAATTTCAAACGTAACATATTGAAATATTTTAGTAGTGATATCGAAAGGTAGAAAAACTTAAAAACAAAAATTAGATAATTGAAAAATTTAAATATTTACGTTTCGAGCCACGTAACATCCATTATGATATTGGGGGCTTGCTTTAGCCACGCTCCTTAGACGCGAAAATTACAATTGTGTATACACTTAGGCACTTGTGACGCACAACCAGTTTCTGGTCAACGTAACCATACTTAAACATTACAGTATAACCATAAACGAGTAATAGACGTATTCGTAACGGGCATGGACACGATTTTAAGCTTTGTATTAAACAGCGCGTTACCGATTTGTTAATTTATAAATGGCAATTAAAAAAACAACATGACGTGAATGGCAAATAGGCAAATTAATGGTGCTTGAATTTAAAATAGGCCTAGTATTGGCGTGAAGTTTTGGTAGAAGAGTAAGTCCATATATTTGCAAATTTTATTCCTAGTTTAGGATTAATTTTAAAGCGCCTGCAAAAATTCAAAGTCAACCGTGATACGCTATATGAGATTTCAAACAAGACTAGTTTGCTGTACGGAGCGGCCACAAAGATAAACGTAACAGCCGCCGAGCGCCAATCCCCAGCATCACCGACACCAATGTCAACGGCACTCACCCCAGCTCCCTCCAATCCAAGCGTTACCAAGACATAACGATCCGAGCTAGGCACTCGAATCCAGAGCCCAAAACGCTCACTCCCAATACAACTACCATGACACCACCCAGAATGAAAACATTAAGCCGTTAAAACAAGATAATACCCCGCCGATGGATATGACGACAACGATGCAGGTCGCGCCTTCCTAGCGCACCCCGCATATGTCTCCATAAAAACGTCAATGTACATATACATCGTGTATGTTATCAAATAAATATATGCGTAGAAAATATGAAGACTAGGTTGTAGTAAAATTGCACATCGCAATTAAGTAACGACTCATACAAATCTGCTGAAATAATAGGTACTGCGTAGATTGGCAGTATACAAATGGGATTTACAGCCCGGTTGTATACAGGGTGCCCAGAAAGAAGCTCACGAGTATGATCGCTAATCTTCACCAGTCTTATGGGCAAAATGTTCATTAATTTCGAATTTCGTTGGTTAGATCATTCTTCCATTATCAATAAAATGATTACTAGATCATTGATTGAGTAAAGGAGTTTTGAATTAAGGGCCATTTTTCGAGCATGCAATGCAATTCCCAAAATTGCCAATTTTTCCAACGCAGGCGGGGTCACGGAACCCCAGATATCTCGGTCTCAGCTTTTACGCAGTACTACGACAAACCGCGATGGACAATTGGAGAGTAGCTCGCATCGTCTTCCTTATGAAAGCGAGGCGATTCCGAGTCTTTGTCATCGCGGTTTGTGCGGTATGGCAAGTTGAGACGCGCAGAACATCTCAGCGTTCCAATATCGCCGCGTTGGAAAAATTGGCAAATTTGGGAAATGGCATTGCTCAGAAAAATGGCTAGAGATCAAAACGCTACCAAAATTCAACTGATCTTGCGTATATTTCTATTGGAAAAAGAATGTTCTAACCAAGACATTAAAAATTAATCACATTTTCTCGATAATGCGTGAAGAAGATTAGGCGTCATACTCGTAGATTCTTTCTGCCACCCTATAAAAGAACTGTCCATCAAAAATTTTTGTAGTGTGTGTTCAAACTTATATGAAAAGGGTTTTGATGTTTCATTAACAAAATAATTTACGCAAGTTTAGAACACTAGTTGTTTTACCAGCGTTTAACGTGTTGATTATAAGATTTCATACTTCAGCAAATGCCAGATTTGACACTGATCAGTGAACAGGAAACGAACAGTAATAACAGTTTCAAGTGTGAATGTTACTGGAACAATTCCGGAAACTTTGTATTTCATCTTGTTGTGGACTATAGTTTACGGCACTACGTAAATATATTCACTATTTCTGAAATTAAAATTGGTTAAAGGCATTGTAATACAGTCGTGTTTCCAGTTTAAACAAAATTGAGCTACATGATTCCCATGTTACCAGTGTCTCTGATGCGGTCTAAAATATGAAGCCCTGAAAAATTGCAGTTTAAAACGTTCATTAAGTGCTTTAAAAAAGTTAAATTAATTGAGAGACCATTCCAGCTTTCCCCATAGACTAACTTGTTTGCCAGAATTTCTATCGGCTGATAGGAAATTACAATGTGCCAATTGTATCTGCACAATATTGTCCTAGTGACAGCATAACTGTCCAAACTTTTGTGTTCTATAGGGTGTTTATTTTTGTCCATTCAAACACTGTCAGATATGTCGAATAGCAAAGTTCGACAATTTTTAAACGTGTCTTCACAGTGTTATATAGCGTCTTTAATAAATGTGCAAAATTTGCAAACTAACATGGGATAAATTGGTGTATGTATTCAGTTCGATTTGGAGAAATCCAGAGTTAAAGATTGTGTTCAGGGATGTGGCAAGTCCATTACTTCCCTTCATTATCAATACCAAACTGTAGTTAGTACTTACAAATGGTATGTTGAAAGTTTGAGATCATATCGTCATGAATTTGTTGTTTTATGAGAAAAACTAATAAGACATGTTACCAGAATGTTGTTCTTTCGTGAGTTTCAATTTTGCTCAAACTGCGAATCGGGTTATGTGTATCCGTCGCAAGACTAGCGGAGCGCGCGATTGCGTTAAACGGCTAACCTCCCACACCTTGGCTAAGCTGATGGGACAATTTTGGAACGCACGTGCACGTTGACGTCGCGGATTTTTGAATAATTGTTATTGGTAATTTGAAAAAGGATGAGATTTAACCGTCCAGATTTCTTTGCACTCTAAAACTTAATATTTTACCCCAAGTCTCTATAAGAGGTGTTTATTTAGATTAATCTTCACATTGGATATGATTTCAGCTGATTTCATTCATTTAGATGTTTTTTGATGTGCAAATCAATGACACAATCTTTAAAGCAGCAGGCAAATATAATCTCAGGTCGCGCCATGCATTGACTTAAATACTTTGAAATCACACCAAATAAGTCAGGCGTGGAAAGCGTCTTTTGACCGACAAAAACCACATATTTGAATACGGTAAGTTACACATGTTCGTATTAAACAAAAAATGCAATAATAAAAAAAGATAAGTAAAATGTTGTTGTCAATAATGCAGGGTTCGAGGGAGGATCCATCAGAATGTTCCTACATATTCAAATTCATGCAATGGTTTCCTTATCAGCCTGACAGCCCAAGTGAGGCCTGGCTGGCATTCCAACAATGTGTGTAAGTTGGCTTACACAAGCATGGACCTACTAAGTATACATTCTGAACGGGTCCGTGAAAAAAGATCGTCACGAGCCCTCAAGACCAAAAGTCCATGAATGAACTATACTGGTACAAACGCGATTTCGCGTCAATGCAGAAAATTCAATTTATCTCAAGATTGACACAACCGAATTAAATGAAATGCATTGCAGTGGAAAGTATGTTCTTTTAGCTTTATGACAATACCCAATTTGACCAAGTTGTATATGATTTTCATATATTACAAAAATGATAATTTCCGATTGGACCATTTTTTTTTTAGATACACTGTATAAAACACAATTTGAACAGACAAATGATATGGGTAGAACATGGAAATTGGTGAAAACTGCTACCAAACAAAACCTCATCAGCTCCTGATGAGAAAGTCATTATTGACGGAAATAATTGTCATGATAAAGATAAGAGATAATTGTTTAACAATGTTGGTTCACATATGCGTAGTAATGATAATCTTGGTATTAACGATATAGATAAATTTACAACCAACCGTAAATACCTTTAAATTTACGGATATCAGTGTAAAGGAATTGACATGTATCAATTGTTCAAAGGCCGGTGGCCTTAATTATTTGCATCCTAAACTACTTGAAATTGCCGCACCCTTCATTGCCGGTCCACTGACTGTCCCCTTCAATCGATCACTCTCATCAGGAAAATTTCCCAGTGACTTTAAAGTGCCTGAAATAATTCTAGTTCCGAAATCCGGACAATTATTTGAACTTTCGAATTTTCGGCCAATCTCGCATTTACCATTAAAGACACAGGGTAACATTGTGGAGCTTCAAATTAAAAAAAGAAAATGGTCAAACTTTGCTATCTGAGCTACATAGAAGTGTTTGAACGGACAAACATCGTAGAATACAAAAGTTTGGAAAATTATGCTGCCACTGGCAAGATATGAACAATTAATACTCGGGGCGAGGAGAAAATAGCCAAATTCCTAGAATACCGGGAACACTATCCCCCACCTCACAGCACTTGATTTTGAATAATCCTAAAAATTTCTTAAGAGTTTTTAAAGATTCTGAGCAAAAAATCAAGACAATTTCAAAAGATGTATTAGATTGTCATCATGATAAAAGCTGTACAGTCTCGGGTGGGCTCCTTATGTCCTCACGTGAAAATATCCGAGTTTGTTTTCTACATTTTGTTGATAATACGATATTTCATTAGGCCTACATTTTGCGTTATCTGTGCACTAAATAGGGATAGTGATATACTGCCCGGTTGGACCGATATAGAATGCGTTAGTAATGAACATAAATGAGAGATATTACAATATATGTATAAAATCGGAAACATCTGGATATTCAGATAACATGTATGTTTAGCATTTTTAAATATTATAAACGTTCTTAATGATTGAATAAGCACAAAAATTCCATTTTTATTGACAAGTTGAGATATATTTGTACAGATCATCCCCCACCTTCCGGAGTGGTGGGATATATCCCCCTCCCCTCCTCCCAATTTACGACAGTGTACATTAATTCGGGCAGTTGAGATTGCTGATCTTTCTATGCCAGTATAATATTACACTCTAAAACCAACGTTTTGAATAAATACGCTATATTTTAAAAGTCGGAGGAACTACGCATTTTCAAGGTGATTAATTAGGCCTATAACTTTACTACCATGCATTGTAGACTACCTTTAAAACGAGGCCATAGGCAGGAATTTTCCGGGGCCGAAATGTTCAAATTATTGAGGGAAAGTGCAAGCGTGGGAGCGAAGCGACAACGAGGGTGGTTTTGAGTTTTTTTTAGAATAAAAATTGAACGATCTTAAGCATTTTAAAGCCATTTCAGGAGAAATTCTCACCATGTAGCAATTTTATCAATGATGAATTAATGAAAAAAAATATTTCTTCTTGAAAAGTGGGGGATGATTGTACCGACCATCCCCGTCCTCGAAAAGTGGGTGGATATATATGGCCCAGAAAGAATGCTACGAGTATGATCGCTAATTTCTTCACCATTATTGGCAAAATGTCATAGATTTTTATTTCGTTGGTTAGAACATTCTTTTTCCAATAAAATGATACCAAGATCATTGATTTTGAGTCGGGCGTTTTGATTCTAGGGCCATTTTTCGGAGGCAATGCAATTTCCCAAATTTGCCATTTTTTCAACAGCGGCGGTCATCGGAACGCCTAGATATTCTGGCCTCTGGGCTTGCCATACCATACAAATCCGCTGAATGACAATGGAGGTGTAGCTAGCATCGTCTTCTTTATGAAAGCGAGGGCAAAGAAAGTTCTAACCAACGAAATAAAAAATTATGACATTTTGCCAATAATGGTGAAGAATTAGCGATCATGCTCGTAGCATGCTTTCTGGGCCACCCTGTATAACTTCAGAAAATACATGTGTAAGTTTTGTCCTATTGCTTGTTGTTGTTTTTTTTTTGTACAGATTGGCACCAACATCCCTACATCTCTCGAGAATGGAGATCAACATCACCCATAAGTTTTACCTTGGAAAGTCAGAAGAGCCACTGCAATGCTTCGTCGTATCAAACAAGAATACGATCAGTTGCAAGTTTCCCGTGCAGCCCATTGATGTATGCTTTGAATTGGTGTATGTCCATGATATAGTTTATGTCTGGGAGAGCCAGCACTTTTGTGATTTTATCTAGAAGTTTTTTACAAGCTTGAGAAGGAAAGGGAAAGGACAAGTCTGTTTTTAAGTGTTACACTGTATACAACCTGTTTTGCAAAGAAATCCTAAATGTTGAATACAGGGTAATGCTAGGTTCACACTGCCGATCTGTCAACTCGATGAGGCCCGATCAAGCCAAGTTTTGGCCTTTTCGGTCCAGTTCGGCCGGTAATCGGGGCTCAATCTACCATGATCGGCGCCCGTCTGCCTTGATCGACATCGTTCTGGTTACCTACTCGAATATTTTTGACCGCCAAAAACATTCGAGTAGGGAGCCAGAGCATTGTCGATCACCCCGATCAAGGTAGATTGACCCCGATTACCTTGCCGAGCGAGACCGAACAGGCCCAATAATGGCCTGATCGGGCCTGATCGAGTTGACAGATCGGCAGTGTGAACCTAGCATAAAGCATATTTATGCAGTGCTGTTGCCTGTAGGTGTGAATTTACAATTTGAATTTTTGATAGACTAGTTGTTGATAAGTGATAAAGTTCGGTAGGGCAACCCATCAAATTCTGTCATTTCACTTTTCAAACTTACACGATGGTAAGCATAATAAAATTCACATAGCTTCATGTGTAATGCATTAAGAATTTTTAGCTCTACGTTTCAAGTTTCATTATCTTTGTAAATTTACCTAGTGATATAGGCGTAAAATTGCATTTGCTTAAAGATTGTGTCATTGATTTGCACGTCAAAAACATCTAAATGAATGAAATCAGCTGAAATCATATCCAATGTGAAGATTACTATAAATAAACACCTCTCATAGAGACTTGGGGTAAAAATATTGAGTTTTGGTGAATATTTGGACGGTTAAACTTCATCCTTTTTCAAATTGCTCAGGAGCAAAAATCCGTGACTCCGACGTGCACGGGCCGTTCCAAAATTGTCCGATCAGCCGTTAGCCGAAGGTCACGTGGAGTTTAACCGTTATCCAATCAGTGCGCTCCGCTAATCTTGCGACGGTACACGTAACCGCGATTCGTAATTTGAGCAAAATTTAAACTCACGGAAAGAACAACATTCCGTGGTAACATGTCGTTATTAATTTTCTCATAAAACAACAAATTCATGACGTATGGATCTCAAACTTTCAACACACCATTTGTCAGTACTAAACTACCGTTTGGTATTGATAATGAAGGGAAGTAATGGACTTGCACATCCCTGACACAATCTTTAATGAGCTAAAAGCATATTGCAATTTTTGTTTTCAATCTTATTTACTAAATACATTTGTGAATTTGTAATACTGTAAACTTTTATACAAGGCACAATCTTTTGTAAAACTGAGGTTTTAAATTGCAATTCTAACTTGATGCCCTTACCCGAAGGAACTGGTAATATTTTTCCTACTCTTGGACTTTTAACATGCAATTTGTGTATTTGCATGTAAAAAAAATAACCTGTTTCATTAACATTTGAAACATCTCTTTCTTCACTACATTGCATCTAAGTTTTATCTTTCAGGTTTGAAATTTCCGTTCTATCTGTAAATAGGAAATTGCATTTATTTGAGGGGACTTTGGATAATTTCAACATTATTTCAGAATGTAAATTATGTTGGCATTATAACAAAAAATCACGTTTCACTTTAAATATGTGTACCAGCACATTTTGTTAAAAATAGGGCCATAATTCACAAAGGTGGTTTAAGTATGTTATTTGAGTATAAGTGTGCTTAATTTAGCACGTACAATAAGAACGGTCCAATGATTCCTGATGATGACTGCGTGTGTGGCAAAGGGCACTTAATCCACGTTTGTTTCTATGGTTTAGACCACAGATAATGTAAATTGATTTAAACCATGCATAAACGTTCATAATCCTTGGTCTAAACCATGGCAACTAGCTCAGATTTAGCACCCTTTTCCACACAATCACGTTCATTATGGGACCTTTCTTTGTGTACTCGCTAAATTAAGCGTATTTGTAGATCAGAATTTCCTGACCCATTGTCTAAATTTAATCCTCCTTTGTGAAGTTTTCTCCCTACATGTATCTGTCAGTAGTGTTTAGCCTTTGGTCACATTTTCAAGTGTAAGGTTTTGATTCGATCTGTATATAACATGGCATTTCGCAAACTTTCAAGGAGAAATTTACCATGATTCTGTATTGTTGTTCTTTTACTTAATAAATATGTTTCCTTCAAACTTGAAAGAGGGTGTACAATTTGCATTCTTATTGTCCAATTTGTATGTTTGAAAGAATGTTTGATATGATTGAGAGAGTGATTAGGATCCTTATCATTTGATTTGATTAGAAATTTGGAATAGAAATTTTGATTAGGATCTCCGCATCAAAAAATGATTAGATTGTCCACACCATTTTGATTAGATTCTAGTAAGTCCCAGGTTGTATTGTTTTCCTAATCAAATGTGATTAGTTTCCAATCAAATTTGATTAGTTTGTTTTTGCAGGTTTTAATCGCTGAAAATGTTGAAGAAATTAGCGATCGCAGGTGTAGCATTCTTTCTGGGCCACGCTGTATAAGCAATATTTTACGTTATTAGAATCACGACTGACTCCAAAGGAAAGATTATAAATCAACACACACACACACACACACACACAACACACAACACACACACACACACACACACACACACACACACACACACACACACACACACACACACACACACACACACACACACACACACACACACACACACACACACACACACACACACACACACACACACACACACACACACACACACACACACACACACACACACACACACACACACACACACACACACACACACACACAATTTTAATATAATGAAATATGTAGCAGCAACAAACAACAATAGATGCGATTTTTAAGCTAGAAGGTCACCGTCTCTGATGGACGGCATATCCTGACCATGACCCTTACACAATTCTTTCTACTACAATAAATCGAATTCCTTCAATAGTTTGGCAAAGCTGAGCACCGCTGCGCTGGTGCATGCGTTACCGTGATATGACCCCGGACCCTAGCTGCAGTCGGCCTCAATTTTCTCTGCATAATGACGTGTGCACCGTCTGCAAAATCACTGCATGGAGAAATCAGATCGGACACTTTCTCCACACATGCACGTATCCACGAGCACTGGGTGGTGTTGTTATTTTAGACGCGTCATTCAAGACTGAATATTTGCGCCTGAATATACATTGATGGAATGGAAGATGTTAATGATTAACTATTGATTAGCATCGTGATAAAAGTCGGTGGGGTATAAATAAACCAAAAAAAAAAAAACTCATTTGAAAAAGAATGAAGAAGAAAGATATTGGTCGGATTCATTTTTCCTAACAGAAAAAGGTTATCTGTATGATTGAATTTCAAGAAAATGAGGTTTTTATGGATTTTAACAGTTCACAATCATAACACGTCCACTTGGTAGAGTGTTCTACGAAACCACACAATGAATGAACTTACATGGGACAAGTGTGTTCGATGTATAATGTTCTTGAACCATCTACCCATGTGATGCTTCCTTGTTTTATGTACACGATACATATAGAGGAGTTATGATGCATATGCCTGCATGCATAGCTGGAGTATGAACGTACACACCATCCAGTGCTGTGTACGGACACCAAGTGATGCACCATATAGCAATTACCGCAAGATGCTGTTGTGCACTGCGCTCGCGGTGGCTTCGTTGAGAAGCCGAGAACATGATGGATCGCTACAAATCATTCTAGATTTAAAATACAAAACAAAGATGAATGTAAGAATATACTGACCCCCGTCTCCACGTGGCGAATACAGACGTAATTTGTACCGCTGAAGCCATTCGAAGGAGGTTAATGAACGAATTTGTCCCGCTTCCATATTACGCAATGTGCAGGCAGAAACACTGTGTGCAAGAGAAGTTAATAAACAGCGACTGTCTACATATACCTGTACATTATGGCACTATATACCTTGTCTATATAAGGGCACAAAGTTCCACATCAATGGACTTGAATACGTTCTTGCTAATAATTATGAGGTCGAGGATTTATTATGAACAGAGCTAGGGAGCGATGGTGTGGGTACATAAAAGATGGGAACAGAATATTATAAAAAGAACAAAAATCATCAGGCTTCAGTAGCTTCCATGGTTATATGGGTACTGAAATGTGAAAGGGGGTAGGGATTGCATTTCGTGATGGTGGCATGATTTGTTTCAGTCTTAACCTCAGGCAGTGTTGTCGACTCTTTGTGATAACACACACACGCACGCACACGCACACACACACACACACACACACACACACACACACACACACACACACACACACACACACACACACACACACACACACACACACACACACACACACACACACACACACACACACACACACACACACACACACACACACACACACACACACACACACACACACACACCCCCCCCCCGGTTGGGGAAGGAAAGACCACACTTGCGTAAAGAGTGTAATCAGAAATTTAACGACGGAACCACTTTCATCAGACACTGTGGAAGACCCGTTTAAAAAATTGTCGAACTTTGCTATCTGACATATCTGACAGTATTTGAATGGACAAATAAACACCCTAGAACACAAAAGTTTGGACAATTATGCTGTCACTAGTACAATAATATGTGGAGATACAAATTGGCACATTAATTTTATATCGGGCGATAAGAAATTCTGTAACACAGCAGTCTACGGAGAAAAGCTGGAATGGTCTCTCAATGATTTTCACTTTTTAAAGCACTTAATAATTGTTTTACACTGGCAATTTTTAGGGCTTCATTGTTAGACTGTATCAAAGACACTAGTAGCATGTGGAATCATGTAGCTCAGATTTTTTAAACTGGAAACATTGTTATACAGTGCCTTTAAGACTGTGGTAAGTCTTTCTCAGTGATGATTGCCATCTAACCAGACACATGAGAACAGACACTGGCCAGGGGAGAGGAATATTGGGGCGGGGGGGGGGTTGCTGTAAACAGTGGCGTACCTAGAGGGGGCAGAGGGGGCACGTGCCCCGGGCGCCACTTTAAAGGGGCGCAAGTAATGCAAAAGAGAGAAAGACAACGGGGAGAGAAGGAAGAAAATTATGATCCTTAAAGATAATTATGCGCCCCTTCCTTCCCAGTCCATGAAGTAAAATGCATTAGAAAAAATTGTTTCATATAAGGTTAAAAATACAAAAATTTGCTGAAGTTCGGTCGCTCAGCTTCCTCGCATATTTTCTTTCACGATTTCATGATTTCACATCCCGATACAAGTAATTATGCAATTGCAAAATTGTTTTGAGAGGATGTTCACGATATTTACAAAATGGTGATTATAGTTGCCTTGCATGATACGATAAGTTTAATCAACCTCTGTTTAAATACTGCGCCGAAAAATATATGATACAGAATATAGGATTTTGCCAAGGTTCACGATTTTGGTTGCCTAGCTAAATTTCCTGAAAATATTTGCTAATTTTGCGCCTCATTTGAGGAAGTAATGAATGTCATTTATCAATCTCCTGGATTAAAAAAAAAATCGCTCGATTGCAGTGTTCCATGCTGATTTTCTAAAGGATGAAATGCACAAGAAATTGCGTTTTTTTATGGTTACAATTGCAAAGACAATGTGGTCAATACGTTTAAGCGGAGGGAAGCTGGGGGCGCAGTTTCAGTGTTTGCCCCGGGCGCCATAATTCCTAGATACGCCACTGACTGTAAATCTTTTAGCGACAGCAGCAATCTCACCACACAGGTACAGGAGACTAGACCAGGGTTGCAAAATTCCCGGGAATTTTCAGAGCGGAAAATTTCCATGGGAATTTTTTGGAAATTTTCCGGAAATATAGGGAATTTTCGGCAACTTCGGAAACTTTCCATATTTTCGTACATTTAACATTTGAATTTCAAAATTAAAATGATCATTCATCTAATATCAGAAATGTTGTGATACCAAATTACACCTCTATTTACTCTATAGAAAGATGTAGTCAGCAACTAACAGGAATAAGTTAAGAAAGATTTTGGGGGTAATTTTCAGTTCTTGCCAACCAATTAGATCGCACTTGCGCTGGCCTTGAGCTAACCTGATGTGACAGATGCATGCCGCCCGACGCGCGCCCCGTATTAATATAGCACTTTTTGAATTAACAAGCTCCCCCACCCCCACCCCACCCCCCCATGGCCGTTTCAGCGATCTTCGTCAAGGGAACAAATTCGCAAAGACGTAAAATTAACAGAAATTAACTAATTGATAGGGCCTTAATTGCTGAGGGTATAACTGTCACACAGTATTATTTAGGCTAGCTTTATCACCATGTATCATAATTCTCACAACTCTCAGTGAGAGTCAATATGGCATTTTTTCCTAACTTATTCCTGTATTCCTGCTAGTTGCCTGCTACATGTTCCTTTAACACAGATAAGAAAGGAGATGTAAGAATGTAAAATCAAACAGTGGTTTATATTTGTTCATTTAGTTCCATCATAAAACATGAGAAGTAACTTGGCTTTGTTTGCTATTTGTGCATAATATCATCTCTACCAGCCAAACTTCTGATACACACCAGCTTGATGCGAAAGTGTAATATCCAACTCTTATGTATAAATGTACTCAAATTTGTGAATTAAGAAAAGATGGACAGGCTCACTCCACTCTTTAAAATAGAATTAGGCATTTTAGTGGATTTTTTCACTTCATGCACATGCACTGGACACATTTTACATTACAATGTGAGATCAGACAGATTACATCATTTAGACTGCAGTTACATCTCATCCATACATTTGGAATGTGTGTAGTGATATATGTTAATTTGGGCTGATTTTTCCTCCTGAAAGGCCCAGGCAAGCCAGTGAGAAGCAAATAACTATATTTTGCATGTGAAGAAGTGCTAGAACAGGGGTTCTCAATTATTTTCGTTGAAGTGCCAAATTTGTTATCGAGAATTTATAATGCGCCACTATGTATCATGCGAAGCGAGTGCAGAGATGCCAACCTCTTACGAATAAAAAAAAATATATTTTCAGTCTAAAAAAGTATTTTTGCTTGTAAAAAAGGTATTTTTTAAAATCTATTTTCAACAGAAGTGTGCACAAAGTGATCCCACCAAAAAAGGGCATTTTGAGGCATTTAGCTAAAAATCACAAGTATTTGCAACTGAAAAAAAGTACTAAATACTGCCAAAAAAAGAGTAAAACTTGGCATCACTGCGAGCGGAGCGAGCGAAGCCGCGGCGTGGGGTTCCAGGGGCCCGCTAAAGGGCCCCTGGCAGGGGTCGAGGGGGCGGAGCCCACCGAAGCTCTTAGATATGAGGCGTTTTAAGTGGCCCAGAATGGTTCTAATTAATGTAAATTACCGAAATACAAATTCAAACAAATTACACAATAACTGTGTAATTTGTGTTGCATGGAAGCCGCTGTGATAACAATTATTAATTATTAATTATTTTAACCACAGCGGCTTCCATGCGCCACTTCAGAAGGCTCGATGGGCCAAAAGTGGCGCGCGCGCCGCTATTTGAGAACCCCTGTGCTAGAAAGTATAGAACAGACTACTTATTAAATTTTCCAAAAATAAAATAATTTACCGTTAAATTTGATAAAAATGAAAATTCCCCAATTTCCCCAAATTCCCAGCCCATTGAAAATTCCCGAAACTTCATGGAAAGTTTCCCAAATTCCCGGAAAGTTTCCGACCCTTTGCAGTCCTAGACTAGACACTATAGTGAATAACACTGTGTGTATCAGCAACAGCAACAATCTCACCACGAAAAAAACCCCAACAAATCCACGGCTGCAAACGAAAAGACAGAACACTCTCGTTATCAACAATCTTTTTTTTCAAGTCACAAGTTTCAAATTTCTTTGTACAGTGGATTCAGTTTTAAAGAACACTGACTGATACGACAAAATCTCGTTATAACAAACATATTTTTAAGTCCTGAAAGTTAAAATTTTATTTGTATTTTATTGATTTCGCAATCCTGATATAACTAAATTAATGATTATAACAAAGTAATTTTCCTGGTCCCAAGCAGTGGCTCCTGTATTTTATTTTCATTTTTTGCTACCTTGATACATAAAAAAAATCAATGTTACACGGTAAATTGTCTGGTCTCGAGCAGTTCGTTATAACGACAGAGTAATGTATTGGCATTTGCATGCAAATGATCGACTTAAATTTAAATGATGTTCATGTGACAAACGACTACATCTTGCTCAACTTATACATGTATTATAGACTATTAACAGTTTATTGCAGTGTATAGAGTGATACTAATAAAATATACAAAAAAATTATTTGTTTCACTTAATCGGGCAAAATCGGGCAAAAAGAAATATACATCCAGTATATACACGCATGCTCATAATTATGGAATATTTTGTTGATACTAAAATTCTTTCTACTATATCGTCCAAAATTTTCAAGACAAGTGTTAACTTCACAAAAACGCAGTATGTGAAGTAACTTTTGGATTTCATGAGATGACTAAATTAAAAACTAAAATACGTTTGAGCGCAATAACAATTATATATTTTTTTTTCGAAATTCACAAAAAATCATGAAAAAGTATTACATTAAAGTAATTAAAAAAAACCAACACAAAAAACTGATAAATTTTGATCTAATGTCACTTATCATTAAATTAACACCAGAATTGTCTGTTACAAGTCTAAAAACGAGCGTGACCACCACGTGACTCAACAACTCTGAATACCGCCATTTTATAAACACAGGTTTTAGCATCAAGTCGGACGCTACAAAATGCTCAGCATTCCTGAAATACTTAGATTACAATTGTTTCACCCTGAGTGAGCAAATAATTATTAATCCCAGATGTACCGTTCACGGAAAAATGGCAACTTCTAAAATGTCTCTAAAATATTCCATAATTATGAGCATGAGTGTATATCATTTTTAATAAAGACTCAATCTTAAACAACCCTATCATACAATGTGAAGTACACGTCAACTTTGCATACACCTGCTCCTAATTAAGACAGTGTGCTGTATCAACACAAAGTACAGTATTGAGCTTCTCTCTCAACTGTAAAGGTAGCGAATCTCGTTAGCACATTCAATTTAAAGTGAAGTAAACATACAAGCCCGACCAAAAAGATTAGAGCACCAGGAAAATTCAAAGTTATTGCTACATGTGTAGAAAATAAACATCGAACGGTGCATTGGTTGTCCGGCAGAAGGAGCTTAAGAGTAATTTTTTTTTTCTAATTTGAGAAATATTGCCTTATTTCATATTTACACTAACAGATTGACAGAAGGATCTAAAAATACCATACTACGTTGATTTCATGTGAAAAGGCCCAATTGTTTTCAAGTTAGAGACAATGTAGTGTTAAGTCCTTTCTGTCGGGAACATATGCTAAGGCCCTTCTGCCAGAGAACCGACGACATAATAACAAAAAGTAGTCAAGTAATATTCTAAGAATATTCGACATGTGAACAATAAGTGATTTGCAGATAAAAAAAGACCTTAAATTTCCTTTAAAAACACCAAGTTTTGTCCAGACAAACAGTAAAACCTCTGAACCTCGGAGATTCACTGTGTTCACCAAAAAGCAGTGACGTAGCCACAACTCATACAAGGCAGTTCCAACTTACTGCGAACGCAACGCGCACCCCACTAGCGTAATAACACCTGTCTAGTAACCAGGAGGTCGTGGGTTCGAATCCCCATCCGGGTATGCCTCTGATGTTTATTTCACAGTTTCTAAAATGCAGTGAGTTATGTCTTTATCATGCGTCGAGAAATGCAAATAAAATACCATTCTTTTATTATTCTACAGACACAATAATGATAAATTATCAACAATAAAGAGTACATCTCCATGCATTATGATCGCTACGTTTTGGTTCAAATTAACACAAACGTTATACACATTCACGTGTTATCTGAATGATGTTAAAACATTTTCAGAGGCGTCGATCCTGTGGGGGCAGGGGGGCGATCGCTCCCCCCCCAATAATTTTGACAACTTGAAACTTTCATAATATGCAAATATGTTTTAAAAAGCATTGGAAAACACTATAAAATCGTTAAACATGGCATAAAAATACTATTAAACATACAAAATTGTCAATTTTTCGGCGCGCACTGCGCGCAATATTTTGTATTACAATTTGGCGTGCAGAGCGCGCCGAAAATTTTGGAAATTTTGTCACTTTTGCCCCCCCCCCCAATCCAAAACATGGATCGACGCCCCTGAACATTGTAATAATCCAAACGCTGTTTCAGCATTGTCACAATCTATGTACTACATCTTACCAAGATAATGAATTGGAATTAAATGAAATGCGGATCCAAAGTATTATATATTTTCCTAACAAGAAATGATGAAAAAAAATAATATACCGTAATAGATTATAATTTCTATTTATT
>JZLH01S0067042.1:0-19111 GCA_001188425.1 Eucidaris tribuloides
CTTCCATCGGAAATAAGTTTAATAGGAATATATAAGTCAATGACTTCGCGCTGGAATGATGAATAAACGCACAATATTATTTTCAGAATAAGTATAGTGCCGGGTGGTATTTACGGGCACATTTCTTGTGAATGGTGTGCGTGGCTAAGATTTGGTATGAGGCACGTCTGCCTTCATGACTCGTAAACTCCAGTTATCGGTGGATCTCACTCTCTTCTCCCTCGTGTATGAATACAGCCAAGAGAAAGTGCGAGATTTTTGTGCGTTATTCCCAGGGGCACGATGATCAAAGCGAAAATATCGAGGACGCGATGTCCTTGAATTTAAACATGGAATCATCTCTTGTGAATCGTGCAAATCCTACAATCGGTAACCACGACCACAAGAGTTTGGAGGAATTTTGAGAGCATGGAGATATGAAAGAATATTCTATTTAGCGAAAGCAAGTGGGAAAAGATGCCAATTGAATAATTAAATCTTAGCGTGTTGAAGTAGCAGATCTGCACCAAATAATACACATAAAGCCCATGGAGGTTCAAATCCTCTGGTATATTAAGGTACCATTATTTGTCACATTGCGAAGCAAGGGGATATTATGGGATGGATAACCATAAAGATTGGAATTCTGCTCAATGAACAGATTATGTCTAATGTGCAATCCTGTGAGGAAATCTGAGAGATCGAGGGCTTTGTAGAAAAGAAATCTCATTTAAAATGATTTCTGTTAACATTGCTGCAAATGTTGCCCTCAGACATATATGCTGTATTTGTTTTGTTTTGTTTTATTTTGTTTTATTTTTTTTTACTATTTGAAAGGAGTATACCCAAGGTAAAAACTTTTTTGAGCACGTAATACGCCATTTTAAACATTCTTGCTTTCAATTTGTAAACATGGTCAGGGGCTAAATGTCGTGTGTCAAATCAATAAACACCAGTTTTTAAATTTTCTAAACGACAAAGTGTCTATAATCTAGACATCATTTTCTAACACATCTTTGATATTACATTAGTAAGACCAATGTTTAAACAAGTTATAACACACTTTTACAGTGTAACTTGTGTATGGGAGGCAAACACGGTGCATCACGTCAAAATCAGTATGAAAGACTGCATTTTAAATGTAATTCTTCAGAATCTTCCTTATGTAGTGCATGCCTCCTGGAAAGTGAAAAGAAGGAAAAGGGAGTAGACCACTTTCAATTACGATGGATGCACGAATGGCTGTTAGCTAGGTCACGTGACTCCATTTCTGGGGACGAGCACAAAACTAGGCCAGACGCTTAAAACACGTGTAACGTGAATCAGCGTATGGACTCTGTATTGCCCTTATCTGACGGTGTCCAACCAATGCGCACATGCACCATTAACGATCTCGCACCCCCTTTCACTGTGGTAGTCATTGTACTTTAGCCCAGAGGCAGCGCCAGGGTAGTATCGTAGGTGTGTGTGTGTGTGGGGGGGGGGGGCAGTAACATGTAGCACGGCCAAATCATGGCCGTTCGTGGCCAAGCAGCTACTCAACAAGCAAACGCAACAGGTTTCTAGGACCGACGGAAATCTGTTTCAGGGCCAAACAGCGAAGGGACAAATCAAACAACGGAAAGAAAAAACAGGTTCTCAGTTCCACCGGAAACCCGCTTGACGGCCAAACAACAAATGCGTGCAATGTTGTTTTAATTTGTCTATTACGGGCAATCTTGATGCAAATTTTCGTTAAAAAAAGCACCAAACTCCCATGATTGACATTAGTTTTCACTTATTGGGGCAGGTGCCCCCTCCTGCCCCATTCCCCCTGTTGCACCGCCCCGCTTTAGTAGCCTTCTTCCATTTGTTATACTACTCTGGGTGTGACGTCACCATCCGGACTGGGTTACCCGTGTGCTCTCTCGCTCGAAAAGATGTCTATAAAGAAATCGAAAACCGACTTAATTTTGGAAGGGCCACAAATCGGGGGATGTCGTCGCCGTGTTGTCCAATGTGTAAAATTGATTCTAAGATTTCAAATTTCGATCGATTCTGTCTTGATCAAAAAGTTCATGTTCTTTAAAAATTGAACATCCTTTTTACAGCTGGATAAAAACGACTGGAGTTGTGCCAAGGTCGCTAATCTAACACATACTGAATACAGTTAATGACCTTTTTATGCACACGACGAAAAGAAAGACGTAATGCTAGATTAATTGTGAATGGAAAAAAGAAGTCACTCTCATTTCACTTGTCGCGAAAAGTAAACATAAGCAGTGTCAGCAATGTTTCTTACTAAATACATGAGTTCAGCCGTTAGGGAATTTTTTTATTGGTTCATAAAACCATCCCTAAAACAAAAGATGCCAAATTTGACAACTCATGATATATTTTGCCGATTCAGAAAATTACGCTTTTGAAATAGTTTAATATACATACTGTTTTCTAATATTTTTCGCCCCAAAATACTTAATTACCATGAACTTGGTTTGCACCAAATGTCTTTTTTTCCACACCTGACACCTCCGCTCCTCTCTCCTTCTTTTTGGCTTGTTGAAGGGACTTACACCGTAGATCACTGCTCTGGAACCGATGATCTTTTATACATTGTTTTTCTTTTTATTCGTTCTTTACTTGTCGCAAATTCTGCAGGGTGCGCCTGGTTATGTAGTATTGTTTATGTATACATAATACTTTCACATCTATGTCAGACGGAATCATTTCTTTAAAAAGTTAGTAGATTGATTTTTTCAATTATTATTCTGAAACAACTGCATTCATTCACCGCTTCCTTCAATGTTTATATAAAAATATAAATCCACGTCTAGTCTATGTCGTGTACGGTGGAATGATACGACGGTTCTAGCTTCGTTGCTCAGTGTCTCTTGTGACATTCAAATAGGATTAACTTGTCAGGACCAAAATCCAAACAGTTCAATTAGATCTATAGCGATTACATTTGATATGATCTCTTATGAAAGATTAGGTTGATAGCTCAGAGTTTAAGATAATATTTGTTGAGTGCCTGTCATGCGTAGTTTATTTTCAGATGTTGCCACGAAGGTCGTCCAATTTGACATATTGCAGTATGAAACCAGACAGACGTCGGAAATGGCTAGCGTGGTACAGTGCGTCCATAATTAGAAAGATGTAATAATCATCGACAACTTTCTGAGAAATGTCTTCTGCGAGCTTTTTATTTCATCGAAAACAATGGATTATCTACCAGATTTATTAAATCAGGATTATCGTAGTTGACCTCATTTCCTTGTAATTTTCAAAGAGTCATCTTGGATGTAAAAAGTGTTTGATTTCATTTCAAGCAGGTTAGCCATTTTAAAAGGATATTGTTGAGTCATTTTGTGTAGTTTTGTGTAACTGTCGGAAACTACAAACGAGATATTGCGGACTGAAGTCTATGGAGAAAACCTATTACAATGAAATTAAATCGTCTCCAATAGGCTAACATTTAGAAAGTTCCAAAATCCCACAACGCTATTAAAATGTTTCTGTCAAATCTTTGTGAGCCACCAAATCTTTTCGCTAATTGTTAGAACATTTAAGAACTCTGATATAAGCAGAATCATGATAATGTTCACAATTCAGAAGGGAATCACGAGTAATGAAGACGTGAAAAGGGGTAACAAGAACAGAAGCAACACCATCATCGACAACAAGAGCAGCAGCAGCGGCAACAACAACAAACACATCAACAACAACAATGAGACCTGGATTGCAGGCATATTCTTTGTGGGTTGTGTGTAGACTCTTCTGTACATAGCATTAGGCTCGTACAATGAGCTTACCACTGTGTTTGTTTACAGGTGATGCTTATGAAACCTTGCTAAACCCCCTCCTAATTTCATGAGGCTAAGAATTCAATACACAGTCTTCAAAATGGAAGTTATGAAACGTCTTGAATAGAACTAACAACTACACTCTGGGTCATTCGATGTTCTTTGATCTGCAATCTGTCATTTTTATTAGGTTTTTTGTTGTTGTCGTTTTTGTTGTTTTTTATTTACTTTTTTTTAAATGGCATGATCCATATGGGAAAAACGTTATCGGATATGTTTCGGGAAATATGCCTGGGGATAAAGCATAACACTTTCAGTAAATAGGGGGAAACAGCCCAGTATGAAAGGAAATATTGTAGAACAAAGATCCAAAGTAGTGGGAATTCTTCATTTGAGTGAATTCATGTTGGTGTTTAGTTGACACTGGAATGCATTTTCATGAAGTGGTAAACCTGACCTGACCCGCTTTTTTAGCAAGCCCTAAACACTTCATCCACCAATTGGGCTTTTCGCCAGATAATCGAGCGCGCTTTAGCCGTGTACTCCATGTCTGACGAGAACTCTGCGACGCACTGAGGTGTAAGGCGAGTAGTACGCCTAAATAAGAGCAAGGTGGTGTTAGTTTACCTGGAGGCGGGGTGAGGCATGAGAATCACGTTGGTGACGAGAAAATGAAAGAGTCTCGAGAAACCCGAGAAAGCGAGAATGAAATGGAAATGACAAGGTGCTCAATGCGAGCGCACGCACATGCCTACAACAGCCAGGTAGATATCCAAGCACACACGTGCCCCTAGGCACCACCGGCCCGAAACACCTTTCCCTACTAACAGACTAAATAATACAGCAGCAAGCACCGACTGTCGGGCTATTTTCGTAGAATACTCTTCAAAGACAAACTCAAAATAGAAACCTACGGCTCTCTCTGAAAACAATAGGCCTACGTTAATGATAAAACAGTTTTCCTCTTTCAGTTCACGTTTAAAATTCGGTCAATTGTACCGTATTCCTTTAAATGTGTATTTCGATTGAACGTATAGAGATCACACGCAAGTCTAATTGTCCGTGTTTCTTATCAAGGTCCTGTCCATGTTTAAGAAATATAATGACCTTCCGACAAATCATTGACTTCGATGGCTTTATTGTCTGCTTATTTCACTTTATTCATGGCAGTCACCTCGGTAATGAGAGGGCGAGTCAGTAGAAATGATGTTTTTGAAGTGGAAAATCGAGTTCTCCCGCCGTATTGTTTTCTGTACGTAAGAAGGCGGTCGAGTACATGACGAGATTTAAGGAATTGTCTGATGACCTCTCGATGAGAAACTCGATGCTTTAAGTGCGCTGGCCAGAAAATTTGGCGGGAAATCGGAGTCTATCAGACGACGCCCATACGACTTAAGGAGTTAATGCATCGCCTAGTTCGTTAAACGTCAACCTTAGTGTCAGTACGATTGATGCGATGGACTCGATAATGTTTTATCTAAAAGATGTGATGTCGGGTGTCGAGTTGGATAATCTTATTCGGGAAATTTTGTTTTGAGACACAATTACCACCTATCTCAAGATTCTTTGTACATTACTTTTTTTCAAGCAAGAATCGATACCGACCATTGTTGTGATATCGCCTGTGGTTCTCAACGTGTTCCCACAGCGTCAAACATCTGTTTGTATCATTCTGTGGCTTTCTCGTTTTTTCATCCGTTCTGTTTTTCTTATATTTCTTTCACTTCTTTCCACTTTTACTATACTTATTTTTTTATCATCTTCAGACGAGTGTCATTTACATTGCGACCTTAATGCAATGGTTAATAACCTGTCATATGTATTATTCTTAGAGCCACAGGGAAACAATCGCCACTCTTCAGCTTAAAAAAATGTGAGCTTACATAAACCTCCATGCTCTCAGTGTCTTCGATAAGGCCTGATAATTAATCCCTGAAGAAAATTGTATTTCAAAATAATTATTCAGTGCTTTAAAAAAGTGAGAATCTACAAGTACTCAGATTGACCAGATTTTCCATGTCCATTACTAGACTTTCCATAGACTTATTGTGTGTAGATCCAGGCCACTGTGTACTCCACGGCAGTGGATATTGTTCGTTTATGCATATCTTGCCAGTGGCAGCATAACCTTTCAAACTGTTGTATTCTAGGATGTTTTTGTCCATCTAAGCACTCCTATGTAGCTCAGATATCACAGTTTGATTTTTTTTTTACTGAAGCTCCACAATGT
This sequence comes from Eucidaris tribuloides, assembly GCA_001188425.1. Classification (NCBI taxonomy): domain Eukaryota; kingdom Metazoa; phylum Echinodermata; class Echinoidea; order Cidaroida; family Cidaridae; genus Eucidaris; species Eucidaris tribuloides. The sequence continues at coordinate 5,992 of JZLH01S0067042.1, forward strand.
TAGCCTATGTCTTCAAAAGTAATTATCGTAATATTTCAATGCGTTTCCACAAAATATAATCTCATAAAACTAATCGTATGTGTTTGTTTTTGTACCAAAATTATCAACAAGAATATGCAATGTAAATATCCTCTTGTCAGATCAAACAATCCAAGTGTTTCTCTTTGGCACCTTGTTTTCCTGATCACCACAGAATATACGACTCACTAATGATTTTTCTGTTTTTCATACTACTTGTCGTCAATATTTAAAAAAAGAATGAAAAGAAATAAGCTTTTTTGGTTGATGATTAAGCGCTTAAGATTGAGAAGAAATAAATAAAAATCAAGCTCATTTGAGCATACGGTAGATTAAGGGTTATGAAAACTGCGTGCAGATCTGCTCAATTTCCATTAGTCATCCATTCATTAACGATACAATAACTTAATTTAAATGTATCATAAATAATTCAATATTGCCCCGGCGGCATGACATATTTCGTAAATTACGCAAATTGGATCCGAATCAGATTTCCATAAATAGAACGGCTATCGATTACATTTCGACTAGACGTAATAACATTTGCTATATTACGTCTTAATCACCAACAATGGAATGATACGTTTTTCATCCTCATGCAGATTGCATGGCGAAGTTACAGGGTGCGTAAAAACTTTGTGTAATCAAGAAATATGAGATGTTATCGACTTTCCTCAAACGCCATGCTATTGCAGAAGATTTGGTTTCAACATTTTCTATAGACACCAGTGCGAGATATCCCGTTCTTAGTCTCCAATGTTATCCCAATCTCTACCTCAGGAGAGAAGAAAGACAGTGATTCTCGACATTCTTTGGTAATTTGGAGGTTTATTTTTTCTTTTTTGGTATCTCTGGAGTAAAATTGGTGATATTGATTTGTGCCACTTTGTCGAATTCAAAATTACCGCTTTTGCCGACCCTTTGAAAACGACTCGCATCAAGTTTGGTCACAGTTTATCTGTTGCTTAGGCCTATTTTACTGTATACTTTATTTCCACACCAGATCGTTTTTGCTCAGATTTCATGAAACGAAGGAAAGGTACAAACAAATATAGTGTTCAACAATTGGGATTCATACGTTGTAAAGTTTAATGAAATATTAATGATTAATTATATGAAATTGAGCCGTTGGTTATATTTTGTGATGGAAGTCTACTTTTCAGACACTAAATGCAGCTTCCATGCACCCACCAAGTTTTAATTTAGCACAGTCCAACCGAAGCAAAGATTGTTTGACGTTTCTCAAACTGAGTTCTGAATTTAAAAGACAAGCAAAGACGTGTAGTTTTTATCATCAGTGATAACCTTTCTGTTTTGATTCTTAACTTGCCAATGTCGCAAATATGCACCACACAATAAACATAATGTCCAATGGACATTGTCCATTGAGCTGTCAATTCCTTGGCATGGTAGGAGTTAATAAGACACCATAATACTATAATTGTGTTAAAAACAATTGAAATGCAATATAAATCCCATTTTCTGACAGCAACTTTTTTTGGAACAGGTACTAGTAGTACGTCATTTCGCGTAATACTGGTAAGGGCCAGGTGGGGCACGTCGCTTGAAGTGATATTATGGCTTTCATTCACATTCGTTACGACAGATTCCACATTTCGATAGTCTTGGCTTTTCACTTTATCCTAATCCATATGTTTGTTTTTTTTCCTTTAAATCAAATTTTCCTTAAAAGTAAACATTACTATAAGGACAATCAGAAACATTGTTGAACATAATTAAACCAGCTTTAAAGACACAGACTAACATTGTGGAGCTGCAAATATATTAAAACAAAAAATGTCTGACTTTGCTATCTGAGCTACATAGTAGTGTTTGAATGGACAAATAAACACCCTTAAATACAAAAGTCTGGAAATTTATGCTGCCACTGGCAAGATATGAATGAATAAACAATTGGTACTCGGCACGAGTACCAAAAGGCCTAGATCTTCACACAGTCAGGCTATGGGAGGAAAAGGACAGGTGAATTCGGTCAATTTACAATGTTCACTGTTTTAACTCTTTACATGCGGTATTCGCATCCATGCACTACCTGCAGCGTGCGGGATTCGCATTTCACGCTCAAACGTAGAAACGATTGTTTTCACCCGAAGTACACTGATTTCCCGGATACTAGCAGTAATCTCTTTTTATTGTTTACATTCCTCAAGTACGGGGGTATTATGTTAGGTTCTTAAGGAACCAGAAAATCGATAAATACAATGGAAACTTCGTGATACAATGGGACAAAGGATTAAATACAAGTTAACTTTTAAAAGAACTGGAAAAGTCAATTGAAAGAACACGCGCTATTCACCGATAATCTCTTCATTCACTTCTCATTTAGTGACTCATCTCTTTCATTAACTTGGAACAAGTCAGGTTTTTATTTATAACTTGTGGTTAACCCTCTTGTATTATTTCAATGGAGTTGTATATTTTCAAAGGAAGGAAACTGTAGAATTACATGTATGTTGGTCACAATTAGCCATTATTTCACAAACCTCAGATGTATATTTCCATACACCCTTTATGCATTAAGAAGGTCTGTAAATGTACTTCAACTTTGCTGTAGGATATTTTTCTTAAAAACGTTGTCGTGCAAAGTTATTGCTAGTTGAAGTCAGTTAGTTATTTCCTTCCCCGATACTGAGCGCTCTTTGAAATAAAACTCCGCACGCACGGGATTCAGGGTCCCGCGCACAAAGAGTTAAAGCAGTAAATAATCATTTTGTAATACAATTTTTTTTTCAGGGCTTCATTTTTAGACCTTGTCTAAGACATTTGGAGCATGAAGGATTATGTAGCTCACATTTTTTAAACTGTGTTTATTGTTAGCATGTGGCTATAATCTTTAAACAGTTTTTATATTCAAAGTACATTTTATTCTTTGAATTTCAGGAAAATGGCATTAACAACAAATAAATCACAAAATTCAGACACAATAACTAAATACAGAGTAGAGTCAGTAAACAAATTGCATGAGCATGTATTGTACATATAGGGAAATGTATATTTTAACATGATTATACAACCAAGATAATTTGCATTGCACGCCGAAGTATATGGAATATCAGTGCGAGGAACCCGTGTACAAATCCCGTAATGGTGTACTATGTCGATGCTACTAAGAGTCTTTATTTTCATGAATCAACCCAAAGAAGACATTTTTTTATATATAGTTATACCTTTCAGTGGGTAAAGGTAATTAATTTATCAAAGGCAGTGACGTGATCGGGAAATGTCAGAAATGCCTCCAGAACGAAATGAGGTGAAACAATAAACATTATAAATTACTAGCTACAGTATCCTGGTAATCATGGTAAACATGAATCTAATTACCAGTATTGAACAAAAGTATAACCCGAATATAAATTGAACCCATGGAAATCTGCACAGCAAACTTGACTGTGGAAGCATTTTCTGATATCTGTACAATAAAAAATGTTTGACTGTGAAATTTTAAAGCAGAAATCATAAACAATATACTCATTCATTTAGTATCATAATGTCCTAAAACGGTCAAAAGTAGTGTGTCGCCAGTTCACTCTAAACTGGCTTTTTGGACAAAATTAAAGAAGTCATTTAGTCCGTAAGATCACTTAAATTAACCAAATGCTGCAGTTGTCTGGAAAATGAGTAATAAATGTAAATGAAAATTGAACACCGAACACGATTGAATATTTATACTATCAATATTTTACTAATATATTCTTAATTTTGGTCTGTTTTCTTTTTCTTACGTGCCCCGTTTACTTGTTACCATGTTATGCACGTACCAGGTAAGCTATCAAATCCTTGTATTGATTTAACGTATTACCTGCAATTGACTGAGGTAATAGTGTGAAACGCTTAAAGACTATATATTTCATATATACGCTATATAAATCGGAATAATTATTATTTGGTAAATGACATATATAAGTTGTAGAGCGCTGATGATATGAACATAATTAAATTCATCTTTCAAGTTTGTAAATAACAAATATGTGTATATGTAATAGTAATCGTAGCCCTAACTTTAACTTAACCGAACAATAATGCAAATAGCTAAATACCTCAGAGTAATGCATGTTTCTTGGATACACTTGGATCTAGTTTAACAGCGTCATTTCCGTTACTCAGTGTAACCTGGAGGAAGTGTCCCAGCCTGTAAATCAGTTAGAAATTGTATGTCGTTTAGGTCATTTTGCTCTGACTCATTATAAATAAGAGATTACACATCATTTTAATTGTACAGTCATGGACACAAGTTTGAAATAATTATATTTTTCTACCAAGTGCAGGTTTTAATCACATCAGGATAAGGTTTCTTGTCCTGAAGTAGAGACAGGAGTGGCACCACAAGTGGGTCAGGGGGTGGGCGGCCACCCCCTATTCTATTATTGAAATGACGGGAATTTCACCTTTTTCTTCGAAAATATCGCCCTCCTATTCTTGTTGATTTTGCTAATAAACCCCCCCCCCCAAAAAAAAAAAATAAAAAGAACAAAACAAAACAAAATTGACGGGCAAAAAAAAAACCATGTTTTTTGTCGTCGTCGGCCCCCTGCCCCCGCTTGTCGGATGGTGTTCGGCTTCCATGTTGGCTAGTAAAAAAAAATTGTTTGGCAGGCAAACTTTTCCCCGACGGATTTCGCCCCTCCTAAAATTTTAACCTGGCGCTACCCCTGAGTGAAGCTCATTTGAACTTATTAATGAGATGTTCTGCATAGGTAATTTATCATTATTTGTAATAAATCTGCACTGTAAAACAGGGCTACGCAAAAAATAAACATATTCCTAATTTTTGTCCAGGACTGTAGCAGCCAGGAGGACGTACCGCTAACTGGAAATCAGTTGGTTAGAGATTCAATTTTATTTGGGTCATTTTTATTTAAATTATCAAAAATAACAGATCACACATTTGATTGTTTTATTCTGGATCGGTCTTGCCTATAGCTTCAGTGTTTTAAGCAGGCAAGTAAACATATGCCAAAACAATTCAAGCCTCTGACATTTCCTATGCACTGTAAACCAATTTAAAAAAAAAAAAACCTTTTCTTCAAGATGTTGTACATTTTCAAATTGGCAGCACTGCAGTACGGCTACTTATAGCGTAGTCGATAACCATTTTTGTTCGTAACAAGTGCACGAATAACACAGGGGGAGAAAGGTCAACGCACCTATCTTGTCAGACAACATTTGAAAATTCGCACTTCAACTTCCCAGACATAACACTTCACGTCAAACGAATAACATCGTTTCTGTTTTAATAGAGAACAATGCCGACAAGTTATTGGCCCTGAAGTACTCCGTTGCGTCACACTTGAACACAGATTCCACTTAGGAACATTTTAGTGTATAAATACCAATCTCTCCTATTTCAACTTCTCAACTACATAACAGTACTTAATGTCAATAGTAATGGGCGAAGTGTTTACGACATGTAGTTTACACTTCTTGTGACAAATTATTGTTGTCTATTTTTTTATAGGTTTTTTTTCTGCGTGATGTGCCTGCCTGTAAATATTTTGTCTTACTTTCACTCACTGTACTTATTTATCAAGAAACGTTCAATAAATGTTAATTGTTTGAATTTTGAGAAAATATGTTTGCTATCTGGCTATAATCATGCAATATAGTTCTGGCGTACTCCATGAGCTACTTTCGATTGTGGGAAATATATGTGTGCATGATTTATAATGTGTCACGCATGCATCTTTGCTGAATATAAACTGTGGTCTTCAATATGATTTTAAATCAATAAAATGTTCCGTTGCGCCTCTGGAAGTAAAGTGCAGTGACAAGATGGGAAGCATTCAATAATCTGCAAAATCTAATTAGGTTATACATGTTATAAGAGCTACTCTGGCTAGAGTTAATATTCAGGACACATAGGTTGTACAGCGTGTTTCTACTGAAAAATAGTGAAATACGGTTTATCTTTTCCGGAATTTAAAAACCGTATCGCCTTTAAACCATCCTGTTTTCACAGAACGCAATATACCGATTCCGTGTTCTGAGTTAAGCAAATACCGTGACAATTGGAAGTCAGAAATTCAAATTTTGACGTCGCAATGCATTGTGGTCAAACTGGCATATTGTGATAGCGTAGTTATTCAGGATCTATTATGTTTATTTAATTTGTGTAAAAAAAAAGAATAGCGAGCGTTGACATGAGCGATCAGGTGTATTATAATGGAGAAATCGAAAAGGACGCGACTTGTAATATACTTCCCGGTTACACCGGTGACCCCTACTTCCGCCAGACATGGTACGGTTTGTGGCTGTGCGTTTCCAAAGGAAAGTTAAACAGATAAATACGGCAATAACCACCTCTCGAAGGTGGTTATGATAAACCGTATTTTCGTCAGATACGTTTACCAATAAACAGTATCGCTTCTGTTTCAACTCGAAGTTTTTCCGGAATTGTGGATACTTAAAAGGGTAATACCGTTTAACAGTTTTCTGTAGAAACACGTCGTTTAATCTGTCACGTACAGAAGAAGTGAGCATTCATGTACCAGTTTTGAATACAGGTAAACCCTTCATAAAGAAATGAACACAAGAAAACCACACATCAAATTTCATGGTCACAGAATTTTTTGATAATTAACTACAAGAAAGATGAAATGTATGACTACATAATTTTCCTGGCAGAAACTTTAAACAGTATACTTGATTTTGTCAACGATGTGTTCAAAATTGAGTACATTAAATCTCATGATTTCCTTTTAAATGAACAGTGTTTTGTAATTCGTATGCACGTCTACTAGGGATTTTGAACTCGATAATTAAAGAACCGAAACTCCCGAAGAGTGATCACGCCCTTCCCCATTAGCAGGTTTTCTTGACTAATGATACAAGCAGGTATTCATCACGGACAAGAACCGAATTCTAACAGTAATACCACATGATGCCTTCTCTAATGGCATGTCTCAGGCAGTTTCCACATGATAGCAATATCGTGATTACAAAGACGATTGCAATCGCGGAAATTAGAGTTACCGACCGTACATACGAGAAAAAAATCTTCTTGGACAACGCGATTAGAATTCAAAATTGTAGTTACGATGATAAACTGTGCATGTGGGGCCCTATCAGTACTATGGCAATAGAAGCACAGTACATTACGTGAATGTATAGTAGCGCATGGAAGTGGGTGAACGGTACCATAAGCTCCCCCCCCCCAACCCACTCCCTACTAATTATTTAGAGGTCGAACAGTTCACAGGAGTAAAACACGACACGATCTGGAAGAATCGTGACAAGAAAACGCCGCAGAGGCACAATTTGAATTTCGTAATTTGAGTTTGCAATCGTGATTCTAGTTAGCGTTCACAAGGGTAACACAAATATTTCAATTAGAATGATCCGGATTGCAAACCCGTTTTAGCCAACGTGTGAAAGGGTCCTAGAGACAGCCGTCTTTGCTCACGTCTTGGCTCGCGGTTTCGCTGTTCCCCGCCAGCTACCAGACTATCTATTTGGATGGTGATCGATTTCAGGCAATTTCGTTACTAGAATTCTGACATAATGCGACACATCGGCGAAAACTTAACGCGTGAAACTGCAGCCTGCCACCTTATTTCGGTAGAGATAATTATGGCCGACAGCCAATACCGCAGTTATACCTCGAGGAATTAATTGAAAGAACGCGGACAAAGGGACTGAGTATTTTACATATTCTTGCTCGTTGCGAACAGGTGATCTCGTATTACTTAGCCCAAGTGGGTATTTTTTTTTCCTCAGTAAGGGATTTATTCTGATTACCTTTTCATGTCATTAACAGCTTTTGATCGTGTAACATTTTCTTATCTGCTTCAAGACGTTTACAACACTTTTCATGAACAAGATAATATATATTCAAAATCAAAATTAATTAATCATTTTGCCACAACCAAGACACCCCTTATCCCCCTTTGCATGCTGTTTTTTTTCTTTAAATTGGTTGCTTTTACGAAAATCGTACTGTTTTAGTATTATTTCAAAAGGATTTAAATTTGACTTCTTTCATGGACCAAATTCTGCATGTGTACACTTTCTTTCCATCTTAAATAGCATTACGACCCAAAATTATCGTTATTGAAAGGAGCTTTCTCGATCTAAAGATGATTACATAGTATGGTATGTTGCCCTTCGAATTTCAAGCATTTGATATACGCATTTACTCCTTAGAAATAATCTAAATATACTAGTATACTATAAAAGTTTCTGGAGTTGTGGGACATACTTGAGTGCTATACAGACGCCAAAATGATTTACTGAAAGCACCAAGAAAATCACTTTTACCGTCAAGGGTGTTGAAAATGAACGTGTTTCTGGTTTTCTATACTGGCAACACCATGGTGTTAGATTTAACACTGTAGTGTTTGCAGTGTATATTAACCGACACTGTCCCGTAGACTGTCTGAAATCTTACCAAAATTTGTAAATATGAGCCAAATGTGTGAATATAGGTCATGCACATATTGCATGTGGACACGTCCTTAGTTGAACTGTTGTTCTAGTTTACTCCTGGTTTTGCCCTGGTGTTTATTATCTTAAAATCCTGATGACTTTACGCTCTCCACTTAAGCCAGGACACCATCACACCGCTTCCAAAGTCTAGTTTAAGTACAGAAATAGCCCCCAGCAAATTGTGAAATATCATACTGATCTCCTTTACACTTGTTTTATGGTCAAGCTTCTAGTGAATCGTGGTTATTATATCGCACCCTATCATAACATGGCGTGAATGCCCAACTATGAAAGCGTACCTAACATCTAGGAAATTATTTGCTCTAGGGTGGGAATAACCGCATTACATTTCAATCGCCTTCTCCAGCACGATGGTAATCCCTTCTCTGCACTTCCATTTTATCCATTTATGATCCGTACATCCACCCAATACGTACGTAACTGAGACAAAAACAGTGAACAAAATACGGATGTCACGAGTGTTAGTACAGTAGTACGGGCCACGACTTTTAATAAAGGCCATCAAAAATAATTCATTTGTCTTGTGTTTGTGTTTTTGTGGGGGGGTTTTTGTGTGTGTGTTTTTAATGCGATGCCTCTTCTGGTTGTTTTTGCTCTTTTATTTGTCCTTTCCCCTCCTTTAATAGCACAAGTAATACAATTATTGCAATAACTAATTTTTCTTTAAAAACAACTTTTGCTGCATTTTTGTTTGTTTATATCATACAATTACACAGTCGTATTTTCCCCTGTTTTCCAGCAACGTTCACGCAAAAACACAAGCATTACTATTGTACTGCGTTTTAAGTACAGTACATTTAGTTGTTAAACGGTGATTTTTTTTTATTGAAATATCTGTTTTAAAAAAATATTGAAATATAAGAATCCAAGGCGAATGTTTCAATCTCCTTTCTGAAGATGTGTATTGATGCTGATGAACGCAGCTCCTTAGGCAACCTAAACCAGACTGTTGATCCACAATAGCAGAGACTGCGCTCACCAACTTTCACTCTTGAATTAAGTGATGTTGTGTCTGAAACCGAACGTATTAAGTAATTCTAACCAAACATTATTCGGATTTATTGTGAGCAACATTACTTTGAATTTACTACACACACACACACACACACACAGAGAGAGAGAGAGAGAGAGATTCACATAACATAAAAATGTACAGAGAAAATTATATTGGGGTGTTAGTCCGTTGGAAATATTGGCATTTCATGATAGTTTGTGCACAAAGCAAAAGAAGGGTTTCTTAAATAAAACAATCCATTGTTGTCAAATACATTTGTAATGGCAATGCAGATTATCATACATTCATACTTCCCTAAATTTTCTCGAACATTTGCTAAGGAGTTTGTTCTATTTTTTTCTAGTTCAAATTAGTTTGATATTAGTGGAGAACTTCATTCTAAAGTGATATAATCGACATATTCTAATATACCACACAGCACTGTAAGGACGGGCAACATACTTCATAACTATTTCCCGGTGATTTCGAACATGCCTGTTCGTTGCTTCCGGGCACGTCATTTCCTCCTACGACTTTTGTCCACGCGCCCATTTATATGATTGATACCGTAATTTCATAATACGGGGGAGCAGCTAATCGATGCTTCCGTTAACTAAACAATCGAGTTCCAATCTCTTGTGCTTCCAAGTACGAACGTCTATGGAAAGCCATTCTTGCTCTGGTAATGATAAAAGGGACATAACACGATCACATTGTATCGGAAAACAGCGTTTGCATTTGGAATGTAGCCAATATTCTAATGTGCTTTCGTGTAGTATAGGCTTATTGTGATAATCCTGCTTCTTCTTACCGGATCACCAGACAAAGCATGTCCCGTGAAGAAAGCAGGATCTGGTTTTGGCGTTGAAAACCACCATATCATTGACATGTTTCTGATAGGAGGGGGCGAGGCAAATGAAAGGTTTTTTTTCATCGTCTAAACCTCTGCACAGTCGCGTGTTTTTTTTTTTTGCTACCCCTGCCATAGCCCCATTTCATCATGAGGAATTCAAATCGTCCTGTTCAAATCTGTGTTGAGGATCTACTGTAAAAGCTGTGTAAAGCAAGTAACCACTTTCCTTAACACATTGTAGGTATTAGTTTGTTATTATGCCTACAAATTTAACGTCTTGTGTCAAATCAGTAAACAACAGTGTCCAATTTGCAAGCATGACATGAGACTAATCTTGACAAACATTTTCTGAACACATCATTGATATCACTTGCCTAACATATTTTTTTTTACATGACACTGTAAAAAAGGGTGTTTACCAATTAAACATTACCGCTTAGCAAATGAAAGCAGATGGGTTTAGAAAAAGTATGCTTTGATGATTAACACTTATAGCATTGTTTACAAGGAAATGATACATGAGGCATTATCGATATCATTAGGTGTCCCCCGTCCCACAACCCGTGTTTCACTGAAATACGTTCACGAAACATCTTGCCTCGGTACTTCGTCTAAGACACTATGCGCGGCAACTGACTGAATTTGAGCCCAACCGGTGCTGCATAGTATGCCGCGGTACGTGTCCGAGAATAATTTATAACAATTATGCTAGCATCCGCTTGCCGTAGTACCATAACAATACGCCGCAAGCGCGGTATTCGCGACCAAGTTTTCACGCTAATGAACTGCATACAGCTTCGGGCCCTGTAAACTTGTGAAGATGTAATTACATATTGAACGCAGAAAAATGCTTTTTCAGACGATACAATGGCCTCATTCATAGCGGCAATACACCCAATGTTTCACAGCGCGACCACATACTAAGTGCAGACCGAGGGCAAATTTACCCCACAATGAATTTAGACATAACTTATGTTCGGCTAGATAAAGGGAACTGTTATTTCCCTCATGTGCTCTGGAGACAAGTGTGGGAAACATTTAAACATGGGTCTGTAAAGAACTAGTACTAACTTCAAATAACGGTTCTGCCCATGGTGAAGTCATCTTGGTGTTTTGCTTACGATCACATGAACGAATGTCATATATCTGAAATTTGTGTTCGCATTACATCGGTATTTTTGCCTAATGGATGTTTTCGTCCTATCTGTAGATCCTTTGAGACTTATGTGCATACTCTCAATGCATGACATGTTTCCATTTTCAGGTACACACTCGTTTTCAGTGGATTTAAATTTTGCTTTAGATAACTTATTAATTAATATATGCCGTTTGTGAAGTGGTACAAACCATTTTAGAAATGGTGTTTGCATGGTGAGTTACGATACGATATAAAACTTTCTTAATTTCTTGAAATTTGGTTGGTTGTGAAAAGAATGGAACTCTACATCCACATTTTTGTAACGGAAATAATTTCCACAAATGTACCAGTGACCTCATTACAAACATTCGAATTAAATTTTCCATGATCGTTATTATGAATTTATGGCTTCATACTCAGATTTTTAATTATTCTACCAGCTGAAGTTTCGAGGGCCCCTTGCACGTGCATTTTGGTGTCTGTAGATACATACTTTAGGCATGAAAGCGCACGTGCCTCCATGTTTCGTTGCCCGAGAAAGCACGTTTTGCCACTCGCAGGGGAATTGACGTTCACGTATTGCCATGGTAACCACATTCTCCTTATTAACAAACAACTAGTATTGCTTAAAAGGGAATATTATCACATTTGACGAGCTTCGTCGCAAAACCAGGTGAATCTATTTTATAAAACAAAATTGAGTTATTAACATCAACACAGTTTCCACTTACTTATCCATCGATAGTTTAACATGAGAAGCAAATTACACAAGGAACTAAAAATATCGCTGTTTTACTTTATTTTTATTCATAGGCGTGTGCAAACTTTGGTAAAGGGATGCATTTTATCCAAAGTTACAAAAGTGAATATAGCCCATTTTGCCCTCAATTTCTTCGCATATACAAACTTAACACAAAATAATGTAATCATCACGTATGACAGTCATGGGTTCCTCTTCATGTATTTTTGCGTAAGCGGCAAAACAGCATCGCAAGCAAAACACCATGGTCGCAATGAATGGAAGAAAAAGCAGATGTGATGTTGCTGACAACAAAAATTGAGAGTAATTACATTTTTTCTATAATTAAACTTGACAGTTCTAGGTCATCTTGTCATGCTTGATTTAGTGTATCCAGGAATGTGGTGTCATCAATGCAATCTCTGATATGCAGCCGACAAATTAATTACTTTTCTCCACAATAACAACCGCGCATTAATTACTTTCATTACTACTCATGTTGCTGTTGTTACTAACTTGCTTACTTTCTGTTCATGATGCCGGTTAGGCAAGTATTGATATGAATAATCAATGTTGTAAAAAGGATTTTTTGCTTCTTTATATGAACGGAAGTACTCACATGGTCTGTGCATATTTCTTCTATGGAATTCGGGGTCTGAGATGTCCCTTTCTTATTAAAAAAAAACATTAGGAAACAAACACCAATACAGAAGTACATGGTATGATCGTGTACCCTACTTTTGTTTATTTTTATTGTCAGTTCGTAATCTTCTTCCTCGTCGTCAATGACAGTATCATTATCATCATATACATCATCATCATCATCATCATCATCATCAAGAAAAAAAATTATTTCATCAAGGGAGTAGTGGTGAAAACGTTATACAAGTTTATCTAAAGTGAAGCGCAGGTGAT
>JZLH01S0067059.1:7671-17757 GCA_001188425.1 Eucidaris tribuloides
CGCTAAAAAAATCCTTGAACATGTGTAGTAGGTTTTCGGGGGGGAAAAATCCTTAAACATGAGTCATGATTTTGAAATTTTACGATTTACACTAGATATTTTCGCCTATTTCATTGCTAAAATGCTAAACATGCCACTTTTCTTAATAAAAACCCTTAATAATAGGTACTATTTTCCGCCAAAATGACCCTTAAAAAAGGTTCGGATTTTTCGACTTCAGCGGCACACCCCCGTCGGAACCAAATCTGAGTCCCCCCCCCCGAATTATATGTATTTAAACAGTTTTGGAAACATTATTCTGCACCCTGCTAAGCCCCACCTCTGAAAACATCCTCCAGATCATTTTTATTCATATTCTGCATGTGACATCATCACTCGTAGCACTTGAGCTGAACAAAAGACAAAGTTATGTGCCTGCACATTACTACGTACACCTGCATATTACAGCATCACATTTTCACAGAATCTGATAGCTATTTATTTACTCACGATAGTCATTGCTATAATTAAGAAACATTTGCATCAAAACATATGGCACTGAAATGGAAAAGCACATAACTTTCTGTATAGTAGTTCAACTTAAGTGTCACAAGATGATGATGTCACATGCAGAATATGAATAAAAATGATCTGGAACATATTTTTTTTAGAGGTGGGGCATTGCAGAGTGTAGAAAATGCTGAAAATGTTTTAAAATGATAATGTATATTTTTACGAAATATTTCGTGATTTGGTGATATACAGACCAATAGACGTCAACATTTAGTGAACATGTGTTTGGATGTCCTTACGACCTTTCATTTTTTTAAGGCAAAATTCACCATGATGTCAAGTTGGTATTAATAAAAGCAGAAAAAATGAGAGAAACATATAAATGACAGTTAGATGAAAATCCACCAAAGAATAACAGAGTTATTCAGTCTCAAAGTTTCAATTTTTTGACGTTACATGCGAGCAGCTCCCCTTATGTCATGTGATATAATTTCCATGATAAAGTGCCGTTTTCTCCGAAATTTGAAAATGGTTTTACCTGTGCATTCAATATATTATCTAAAACATTATTTCATACATGCTTCTATAAAAAAAACCATTTAATTATCACAAACCATTAAACAATGGCAATTTATGGAATTTATATTACTTGAGAGCTGCTCGCATGTGACGTCACAAAATTAAAACTTTGAAACTTCATAACTCTGTTATTCCTTGGTGGATTTTCGCCAAACTGTCATTAATATGCTTCTCTCATTTTTCTGCTTTAAAAAACCAACAACTTGATATCAGGGTGGACCTTGCCTTTAAGAACCTTGCAGTATATTTTTGGTAAGGAAGTTGAACCACCAACCAGGAAAGAAAGTTTCATAGAATTTATACTTTTTAGTGGCTTATTTTCTTATCATATTGATAATACCACAAAATGCTTATTCTATGAAAGAAACCGCAGAATGAGTCCTTTAGTTTAGATATATTCAAGTTCCTCATCTACTTTTCTTACCTATGTCACGTATATACTCGTGCATCCGCATATTGCGTGCGAGGTGTCATACCAACGAATATGTTTCTCTTTTGTTTGACAAGGTTTGATTTTCTGCATTTTACATTTTCTTTCATAACAATAACATATATATCACAAGTAGGTTCAATTTACGAAAATATCATTCAGACGACATATTTTACGAAGGAAAATGATAAGATAAATAGATATACAAAGCATATGACCGAAATATAATATGTAATTTCATTTACAATACAATACACATTTTATACATTAATTTTGATGCCCGAGGGCCACCGTTATAAGTAACGCTTGAACAGACGGACAGCCAAAGATATTTTGGCAGATATTTTATCTTCACCGAAAATGAAATCACTTCTGGTCTTATAGAGGCAGGAAAGGGACATATTTTTGATGAACTCGACATGTATCCGCTTATTGCGTGCGAAGTGTGATACCAATAAACCGGTTTCTCTTTCGTATTCACTGAAAATGAAATTGAATATCTGAATATAAAAACGACCCAAGTCCATGTTTTTGCCAAATTTAGTTAAAAATGGGAAATTGTTGCTTATACGTGGGCTCATCTTGTGTATGAATGATAAATTTTAATTCACCCCGGAAGTGCCAAAAATAAAGGAGCGAAATCTAGTATGCTTATAAGAATGACCCAAGTCCGGGACTTGGGTCATTCTTGTATACATTTCATAGCGCCCTCTCTCTCTTTTTAGAAGACATTTACTACAGTAACAGTACTTCCCATGTATACAATTCAAAGACTGACCCAAGTCCATATGATTCAAAAAACGATCCTAGTCCATCAAATAAAAGGACACCCCACAACTCACGTGAAGGTGAATTATGTTAATGTAGAATTAAACTTGTTTTTACGATGTTGCCTTATATATCATAGTCAAATATAATTTTATTGGAAATGTTAAAAAGAATATTTAGTTTTTCTTGATTTACTCAAAATGAACTCCCATGGACTTGGGTCATTCTTATATTCATATATTCAATTACTTTCTGGTCTCATGGGCAGGAAAGGGGCATATTTTTGATGGTGTATCAGCTTTCATATTCGTGTGAAGTTACCGGCCAGTTTTAGTTTCAATTAAAATATTGAAGCACTAAGATATCTTGATCGATATACAATTATGCATTGACCCCGATCGCACGTGCTACATATCGACACCCTCATTAAAATAATTGCCTAGGTCATATTTGAAAATTTTCAGTCAAAATGATTAAAAAAAAACAAGTTGGTTTTCTCATAATGTTTATTTTTCATTCATGAGTACATTTGAACAACTTACAAAGCAAATAACATGCAAGTATTTTCTCGATGAGGCTTGTTACGCAATTATCTCATCATGTGGGATGAGTTAGGCGCTTTGAAGAAAATGGTATTATGACTTGGGCATATTTAGGTTTGACTTAGGCAGTTTTAAAGGCAGTGGATCTCATTTGCAAATATCCCCGCAGACCAGGAAAAGATAACCCATGCCCTTAGGCTATTGATGAAGGGCATGTCTGTGAAATCTGGTGGTCAGTGATTGCGTAGACTTTGAAAAATGCAAAAGAAGAACAATAGCCGTTTAGTGTACGTTCTACACTACGTAGTTTAGAGTCCACTGGAGTAGAGAGGCATATTTACCCATGGACATTCTAACACTACAAACTGCCCATGTCACATGCTTGTATTGTATGCTAATTGAGATAAATCTGCCAAAGTCACAGTTTGATGATTTAGGCAATTGTCATATTGATGTGACAATAGGACTTAAGGCAGTTAATCAATAATGCCTCAGTCAGTTGCTTGAGTTGACCAATTCTCTTATTGGATGATTGCACCACTAACTATGATGTCAAAAACAACACCAGTCGGTGTTCTGAGAGGATAGCACCCTCGGGTGTTCAAAATACACCATGGAGTTTGAATATAACACCAAATATTGTTGATATAACAAACAGAATGGTATAATGACACCAATGGGTGTTGAACTAACACCATGAATTTTAGACTGCATGGTGTAAAAGGCTCGGTGAGGTCCTCACAACACCGACTGGTGTAAGTTTAACACCACTGATTTTTGCAGTGTATGATACGAGTTCGGCAACTATACCACTACATGTATCTCAGCCAGCAGATTGGACGTAGTTTAAAACCTGATTTGGTAAAATTTTGATCGAGGAAATTATTTTATGAGGGTGACGATCAACATCCAACTTCACGATTTAAAGGCAATCAATTCTTTCTAAACAACAAGCATTTATACTCCTATGTCTTAAAGGTATTTGCTAACATTTACCACAATTAAAAAAATCTACATGATAAGGTCTAAAAATGACGCCCTGAAAAAAAAATTGAATTTCAAAATTATTATTTAGTGCTTAAAAAAAGTGAAAATTGTAAGTTGATCTGATTCACCTGCCCATTTTTAATTGTTTATTCGTGCATAACTTGCCATTGGCAGTGTAACTTTCCAATTTTTTTTTATTCTAGGGTGTTTATTTGTTCATATCAACACTACTAATAGTTCAGATATCAAAATTTGACATTTTTTTTAAATTGGAGCTCCAAAATGCGACGTACATAATTAATTTTCACAAGTTAACAATGACCACTGCATAATCCTCCATGATCTAAGTTTCTTTCATAAGGTCTAAAAGGCGCCCATTTATGCTTTGAAAAGCGATAATCATGTTTTACCATAATCATGCATAAAGCGTCTGCCTCATGCCCAACTCATGCGTGATGTATTTATCCATACACTTGTAAAGGCATCGTATAACATTGTTTCCTGTTAAACACAATCTGAGCTACATGATACCCCGTGCTACCAGTATCTCTGATAAAGTCCAAAAATGAAGTCCTGAAAAAAAATTGTATTTCAAAATAATTATTTAGTGCTTTAAAAAAGTGAAAATCGTAAGTTGACCGGATTCACCTGCCCATTTCCTCCCACAGATTTACTGTGTGTAGATCAAGGCTATTTTGTATTCGGCCCGATTACTAATTGTTTATTCATTCATATCTTGCCAGTGGCAGCATAACTTTCCAAAGTTTTCTATTGTAATGTGTTTATTTCCCCATCTAAGCACAACTATGCAGCGCAGATATCACAGTTTGACTTTTTTTTTTAAATTGAAGCTCCACAGTGTTAATCTATGTCTTTAACAATGTTAAACAATGTAGCTAATGATAGACAAACCTATTATTTTGTTGTTACACAGGATGTAGGATTTTGCTTTTCAACTAACGATTTTGCCTATCATATATTTCCTCCACAAAAAAAAAGCATTATCGGCCATCTGGGAACTATTTCGCTTTCACAAGGATATTGTCCATGGCCTCAAATGAGGAAGGAAACCTTCATATATAGTCAAGTGTTTTTATGGCTATTTTATCATAATACCATATCCAGTTATTTTAGTCATGTTGGATCTTAGTGTACGGTAATTTCATTTGTCACGGAAGAATACCAAGACGGGGGTATATCGTTATGAATGTAAGGTTTCGTATTTCTTGACACGAATACAAAAACGAAAACACACACACTCACACACAAAACAAAATGTGTTTGTGACTGGCATACGAAAGTGCTAAATACCTCGTAATACCAAGGAGCTTCAAAGCTCCTTGGTAATACCAACCTATAACTGGAAAACAATTTCTGAAACCACATAACTTATGTCAAACTCTACTTATCTACATTGATGAAGATGTTGCACTTATGAGCCGTGTATTTAGAGCCAATTTGAAGTGAACACCTGCTTTTTTATTCCTTCATATAGGAGTGACATCGGTGATCACTCAGAATCCCTGAGTGATCAATGAAGTCACTCCAAAATGAGTGAAAATACACACGTTCACTCCAAATTCACTTTAAATTTACTCCCTCTTTAAAAACTCACAGCTCAAAGAGAGAACGTTTTACATTTTTATTGAGTAAACTCATCACCATTTCCAGATACAACCTAGTCATTACAAGCCCCCTCCAAACAAACAAACAAACAAACAAACAAACAAACAAACACACAAACAAACAAACGAATGAACAAAAACGTGCATTTGTATTAAAAAGTACAAGTCACCATTATCCAACCCATATTTAGATCCCATACAGTAATGTTCGAATAAAAGGGATCCATTATCATTTCAAGGACTCAAACAATATGCTTATTTTTTTTCTTCATAAAACCAATGAATGTTCTCAGTACCATTTAGTGGCTCTAAGTTCTCTGAAAACTTTTAAATGGTCCAACTAAGAATTGGCCTTGGATCCCTGGATGACCGACAAAAAAGAGCCCTTATAAAGATGCTATCTTAGTCTGATATTGTATTTGCTTCAAATGAATTTTCCCACAGAGGTACCTGGGAACAATTTCTCTCTCAAAAAATGAAATACAAACAGAAATGATCGTTTATTTTTAGACGACGAAGTAAAACAATATGTCCTTATAGGCCTAACAAAGAATTTAAAAAGTTCCCTATCGCAACGAAGAAATGCTGAAAAATCGGGAGGAGGTCACTGAACTATAACCACATAGAACGATTAAGCTCCGTGCAAATTGTCCCCACCATCCACTACGCCTCAGTGACGTCACGGCCGCCATCTTGGGTAGCAATACACTCGCAAAACGGGTGTCGAACTGTCATTGGCTGACACTGATTTACTTATTATAACTTTCGCATTTAATTTGGCCCGTAAATACCTCAATGCGCAACTGTCATCTACAAAATACAGTTGCAAAGGGATGTGGAACAAATTTTCATAGGTAAGTTACATGCAAAATAACGGTAACAAGAGTTGGGATACGTGAAATCGTGTTAACTTTTGACTGAATTGTTACGTACGCGGCGTTGCACTTCAGTCCCATGCATTGCGTTTGGTGTAGGTTACTTTGCATAAATTTGCGGAGAGCCATTTTAAATTTATTAGAATACCTGTAGTTCAATAGATAACGTTAGATGTAGAGCTATAACGTTACTTAGAGACAGATTTTTCAAAGACAAAATAATGAAGACCAAAAATAGATTAATAATTGTATGAAATATGATCCCATGACTTGTCTTTGAAGAGTAATTTTTCAGTGCCTGTGAGTTGGGAAACCTCTGGATCTGATCTGATATTGGTATCTGAAAAGCTCCAACCAGGACAATCACAGCCAGGAGACTGTAAAGTCAGCGTGCTCATACAACCATCTGTAAATGTTGTGTCGAGCGCTCGAATTATTCATGTCTAATCTGCACTACTGCTGCAGATAGACAAAAAACCCTGAAAACATGTCAAACTAAAGCTTCAACTTGTGAAATGAGTTTTAGCTCTCGACATGACATCACAGGAGATATTTTACAGGTACCTATTATAGTTTCTTGTCTACAATACGGTGTGACATTCACTGACGTTATTTTAGATAATACGATAGAGTCTAATGCCTTAAAAACATGAAAACATTGGCAAACTCGATATATAAATCTACAGGTCCAGTCGATGCTTTCGGTCTACTCTTCTTCACAGAGAGGAGATACTAGGTATCTGTACAATATCGAAATCATCCAATTAAATGTCTGATAATGACCACGAGCTTGATAGGACAAGGTTGAAGCTTATGGTCTGTACGGTAGCCGGTAGCCTCCTGTCATGCATGGCACAAATATGCCAGGGAATACAACTTTCATAGTAACTGTGGCATTTTCTGCTATCACTCAGTATCAAGTATCATTTTAAAAACAAGTATTTTTCTGTGAAACTTCCTTAAGAACTAATTCTATGATTTATTTATAACAGTTACTTATCCTTGTATCAAATTCTCAGACTCTGTACAATATATTATACAGCTCTGCTCAGGACCAGTTACGTACACAGTCCCTTTTTCTAGTTTTATTTTTTTTATACACACCATGTGTTGAAAATTATCTAGGATGAAACGTCCTCCATTCCGCATGGACTTGACTGTATGGTTGACTGTACATGTATTTTCATATTAATCATCACTTGAATTGTGATACATTTATGTATTATTGTAATTTGTTACACATATGAAATTGTAATAATTATTACTATTAGTATAATTTTGATTGAATCTTTTCTTGTTTCATTCTTTTCCAGACTGCCAGACAATGAAACCTCCCAAGCCTCACTTTCTGACCAGCTACATGTGCAGCCAGAACAAGATAGCGATACCTGCAACCCAACTAATAATGAGCACGTAATGAAGATAGAACCTGTTTGTGATCCATTGATGCATGCGTGTATATCAAGACAGACCTGAGCAGTACTTCAAGACCTTAAAGTGATAGGCTAACATTGTGGAGCTTCAAATTAAAAAATTGTCAAACTTTGATATCTGAGCTACATAGTAGTGTTCAAATGGACAAATAAACACCCTAGAATACAAAAGTTTGGGAAGTTACATTGTCAATGGCAAGTTATGAGTGAATAAACAATTAAAACTCGGGGGAGTTTTAATAGCCTAGGTGTGTACACAGTAAGTCTATGGGAGGTAATGGGCAAGTGAATCTGGTCAACTTACAATTTTCACTTTTTTAAAGCACTAAATAATCATTTTGAAATACAATTTTTTCAGGGCTTCATTTTTAGACCTCATCAAAGACACTGATAGCAAGGGGAATCGTATGGCTCAGATTTTTTTTAACTGTGGTAAATGTTAGCTAATACCTTTAATAAATTATTGTTTTGTTATCAATAAATTATTGTTATAAATGTTACTAGCCAATGGCTTTAAAGTATATAGTACATTCTAGACAAATACACCCTATTCTAAATGATGAGCCTTTGAATGCTTGTGTTTTTTCCTTTTCTTTTCACATTATGGTAGAGTTATAAATTTTAATTTTCAATCTTTAAAAAGGTGGGTCTTTTTTGTCATATTCAGTGAATTTTGAATAAGAGTAAACTACGCACAAAATGGAGGTTTTCCATTTCCTAATGCCTTTTACTCATAATATTATTGAGCCGTAGTTTTTTGTTAAGATACTATATATGTTGATACTGTAACTTACAAGCATAGCCCATGGACAGCTAGGCCTTATACAAGTAGCTTTTGTACTGCAGGGATTTTTTCTTTTCTTTTCGGGAGCTTCTTTTCCTGTTTCAGCCTTTCAGGGCTTTCGAAATATTCTTTTTTATTGAACCCTACAGCAATTTACGGGGGCTCTTTTGGCCATTTTGGGGGCAAAATCACCCTGAGCCCCCGTGTATTTTTTTTTACCCTGTTGTAGTGCCATAACGGTAATTCAGCAACCACTGTTTACATGGTTAGTGTATCTTGAAATAAAACAATGGAAGAGATGAAAAATGTAACAATTTGACTTGGTGTAATATTTACTAAATGAAGAGGTTGTTTTGAACAAAGTGGACTCTCGTAATAAGGAACACTGATAATCCCATTATAACGAACGTAATATTTTTAGCGATATTGATATATCAAAATTTTGACATACCAAACTGATTTCTTGCAGTCCATAAGTGTTTTGTTATAATGAGAGTCTACTCTTTTGTTTTTATCTCTGTGCATTTGTGACGTGTGTGGGATGTGCAATTGATGGTGTTTCAAACATACAAAACACACACAACCAAATAACTTGATGGAATGGTTCAGAAACAAACTCAAATTTATATATTCATTAATCAAATTCAAACAATATTAAATACAGTGTACATACTTTCCTGTGTTGGGTGATTATGGTGCTGCTGTAAGAAGTATGTAAATGTGTGAATTAAGTGTTTTGCGTATGTTATTCATGGTACTTCAGTGCAGGAGGGCATTTAACTAACAATACTCGATAGATTGTAAAGGCCAGTTCAATAATGTCACTATATAGGCCTATATTTATAAAACACAACTAAATCTCTCCTTAAATGGTTCAGCAATAATATTTTTCTTCACATTTTTCCATTCATTCATCAAATACAAGCACTGCTAAATACAGTACACACCTTACTGGAATATTTAATACACTATATTTAAATTCATCCAGTTCATTCATTTATCAAATATACAATGATGCAGAAGGAGAAAAAGAAGAAGAAGAAGAAGAAGAAGAAGAAGAAGAAGAAGAAGAAGAAGAAGAAGAAAGAAACTTATCAAAGTTTTCATATGCTATAATCCCAAATAATTGTCAGAGACACTGAAAAAAATGTCCAGAAAAAATGTGAGTTCTAAAAAGTTTTTTAAATGTTTCAAGATCAAGGGGTTTCACGAATGTGAAAATATGGCTGATTCCAAAGTACAGGTGCAAGAATAGAGACATATGATCGCCGTATATTTGACATATACATGTAGTTCGTAGTCCGTGTTACCACAGTAATTGTTACAATAATTGCTTTCAAAAATAAATGGTCTAATAGTGATAGAAGTAAAACTCAACATCAGTATACCAACTACCAGGGGGCTATCGACGACCAATCGGATCAACGCGCATATCCGCGGTGAATCGAACGTGAATGGTATTGCTACCCAAGATGGCGCGCGGCCCTGTGCGGTGGCGACACCGCTCAGTGCGTATTGTGAATGCCCGCGATCGTTCTATGTGGTTATAGTTCAGTGGAGGAGGTTGGGGA
>JZLH01S0067073.1:1478-19108 GCA_001188425.1 Eucidaris tribuloides
TGACTGGAACGCGACCTTCGTCCAAACGACCCCCCCCCCCCCCCCCCCGGTTTAGCCGAAAGGGTGTGTTTTATAATAATAATAAATATAGGGTTTATTACAGTGTTTATTTATTTTCAAATAAACAAAACTATTTTATATAATTTTTTGTCAAACATTGCCAATTTGCATGTAAAACAGTGGATTTCAATCATTTAAAGCATTGCCAATTTGAGGATTTCTTATTTCTTTTGGAAAAAAATCCTGCAATTGACTCGTTCATTGCACTTTTAGGTGGATGGGTTAAATAATGATACTCGTATAATGAAAATAATGTGTAACTAATAATAATAACAATAATAATAATAATAATAATAACAACAACAACGTAATAACAACAATAACAGTAAAAAGTGCACTTGCACCCCCCCCCTCCGGTCGCAGAGGAGTTCCGCAAAAAAAAAAAAAACAATTCGCTCCTTTTTTTGTGCTTGTGATGACTGATGAGGTTATGATTGTGTTCTTGTCTGAACTTCAATTCCGCCTCCCCCAAAGCCCAAACCAGGCTTAACTTTAGTTAAAACTCCCCACCAAGGCTCAACAAGAAGTGCACCTCCTCCAAACCAGCTCTTGTGTCCCGGTGTGATAATGCTATAGCCTCGTTATCTCCCAGTGAAGCGGCTTCTCAGCCACAACAGTCACAACCACGAACGACACAATCCGTGTCCACTGCACTATCCTCGCCTTGTCGTCAACGGAGCGGCTTCGCGCACAGGTACGAGACACGCTACCCTGCACCATGGACCTGCTACGTACATGTATACACCTACACATGTACTATTGTGTTTCCCCCGCGACTACATACACTTGCCTAGTACATGTATATCCCTCTCGAGACCGTCGCGAGAAGTAGGGAAATGTGGTTTGTTAGCCAATTGAGCCAATAATTCCTCAAGAGTAAAGACTGATGGTAAAGAATATTCCTTGAAACACATTTATTGCTGCAAATGCAATCTACGAGAAATTATGAAACCTTTCGTATTTTGATGTACGCCAATTCTCCGGGAGCCATCTTGCGTGACGTCACAGCCTCGAATACGATAGAATGATAACTGCCAAAGAGTACAATTTCTGCCAGCTGGCTTGGTACAAACTTCGCTGGCGAATTTTGTTCCAGAACACAATCAGCCGGCGTATTTTGTCACCAAGAACCAAATGTGCCAAGAACCAAAAATGCCGCTACACTGGGCCGCCTAGCTGGAGAGGTAAATGCTCTGCACGTACGTGTACGTGCGTGCACACGTACGTGCGCCATTATCGATTCGATTGCCATCAATTGGCATGATTGTGTGAGCGCGAACTTTCATGTTTGACAAAAAATTATATAAAACAGTTTTGTTTATTTGAAAATAAACACTGAAAATAAACCCTATATTTATTATTATTATAAAACACACCCTTTCGGCTAAACCGGGGGGGCTTTGGACAAAAGGTCGCGTTCCAGTCAACGCGACGCGACGTGGCGCTCCCGACGCACCCTTTCGGCCAAATTGGGGGGGGGCTTTGGACGAATCTTCGCGTTAACGTCAACACACCCTAACGCGACATCACCCACCCTTTCGGCATAAGCCCTGCTGATCATTGTAGTGCAACAATAGAGTCTGTGCCGCCCGACTTAGTGGAGAGGTCTGTGGTGTGTGGTTATTTGAGCGCCGCGGCGCAAAAGCTTCGTGACATGAGCATCGCTGTGACTGTTGATACCTGTATCAACTCTACGTCTGGGCACACTGATGCACAGCCTAGACTGAAGGCTGTCGACCTCTGTATCATCCGTGCGTTTCAGTAGTCTCTCAGCGATCTTGACAGGTATTTACATGTATTACGGATACGCGCCTGTAAATACTGTCAAGATGTCTGAACAGTACTGAAAAACGACCACGCGACGCCATACAGAGGTTCGAAGCCCTTCGTCTAGTGCACACCCACGATAGACTTCGGCCTGTGTCGAGTTCTCGTTTTTCAGAGGTTTTAAACGGACGATTTGGACGGACATTTTACATTAATTATCTCCTCTACACAGAGAATATAGGTAAAGCATAAAATGTCCAGATCCAAAATCGTCCGTTAAAACCTCTGAAAAACGACCGAACTCGACACAGGCCGAAGCCTTCGGTCTAGAGGAGATATAGGTAAATGTAAAATGTCCGTCCAAAACGTCCGTTAAAACCTCTGAAAAACGACCGAACTCGACACAGACCGAAGCCTTCAGTCTAACCCACCCATAGCCGCACCGACCCGAACACAAAGTGTTCGGGCTGCCACTTTGTGGCAGCGGCGCGGCTCGGGGTTAACCCACCCATACATGTAAGAGCGCAGTAGTAGATGCTATAGTATATATCAGTGAATGAGTGAATTCTCTTCTGAAATGTTCAGTCATGTGTGAAGCAGCGCTGAAAATACGTGGGGGCTCAGGGTGATTTGCCCCCGTAATGCAAAAAAGAGCCCTCGTAAATGTCAAACAAGCCCCCCAAAATTCCCTTAAACACAATGTAAATTATAGACAAATTTACCCAAAAGAGTCCCTGTGAGAAACAAAATATTTTGATCGAGCCCTGGTGTGAAGGCACGGAAGAGGGTTCTAACAGCCGCCACCATGGCCCTGGGAAGTGGGGCTGCTGCAGCACCCCCAGCAATATGACGTGTAGGTCATGATGTATAGCATTATACAGCGTCCAGGGGCGGCGCTGGCTATTTTTTTCTAATTTGGCCGTGAAATTTTTTTTTTTTGGCCTCGAAAGTTTTCTGCCTAGGCCCCTCCCCCCCACTGAACGACTTTTCGGCTTCTGATTAGGCAGCAAACAATTTTTGCTGATCCCCCCCCCCCCACTGAGTGACTTTTTGGCTGCTGATTTGGCCACGAAAATTTTTTGCTGAGCTTGAGACGTGCTGCAGCATGTCTCAAAAAATTGTGCAAGTAAAAAGTGCCCTCTTGTTACATGATGCTTACATCGAAGTCAAGGGCAAAGTCTTAGCTTTCAAATGTTGTTTGTTTTGATCTCGAGATATCTAAATAACAAAAAGGTGAAATCACAATTGTGTCACTTTAACAAGGAACTGTAGTAAAAGTGGCACA
The DNA here is from genome assembly GCA_001188425.1 of Eucidaris tribuloides. NCBI lineage: Eukaryota > Metazoa > Echinodermata > Echinoidea > Cidaroida > Cidaridae > Eucidaris > Eucidaris tribuloides. Next base: position 4,591 of record JZLH01S0067073.1, read on the forward strand.
ATTGTGATTTTACCCTTTCTTATTTAAATAAACATATCTCAAGATTAAGACAAGCAAATGGAACAAAATTAACAGTATTTGAAAGCTAAGACTATGCTCGTGACGTTGATGTAAGCATGATGTCACAAGAGTATTTTCTAATTGCCAAAGAGGGCAGTTTTCACTTGCACAATTTTTTCTAGACACACTGTATTATGCATGTGCAAATGTGTATGTGTTTTGTAAAATTGCTTTTCGTCATTCCCTGTAGTTAGGGATGTATATTTAACTGAAATAAGTTTTTGATTTATTGTTTTTAGGTTGCAGCCCCTTTTGTGATGTTGATACTCCTGATGAAAGAAGGGGCAGCTGATGTAAGTATACAAGTCGGGTATCGTATGTATAAATAGATATACATCTCTTTTTTATGCTATGATAACTGCAGAAACATGATGAAAGAGATAATTTAGAGAGGTAAAATATGCTGTAATAGATTTAATTAAAAAACAAAAATTCTGATTTCTCACATTTTTCATTCATGTTAAATCTTTCATAAACAAACTCTAGGACAAAATATGTTTCCTTGTGGCGACATCTGACACTTGACATCAATACAGAATGAGTTCTTCATTTGTTCAGTGTCTGAAAATGGGCTACAAGTCAATATTCAGAATAATTGTGAAGGGTAAGAAAATTTGTACTGCACTACACCTAATGATGTTATTACCTCTGTGAAACACTATATCCATGCACTTTTACTTAAAGGAAGGCAAAGTTCACCCTGACATCAAGTTGATTTTAATAAAAGCAGAAAAATCTGGGGGGGGGGGTGCAGTGTCATTACAAGGTGTACACCATTCGCGTGTATGGACTTTCAATATGGACCCCAAACAAGTAATTATCTGTCCATCTCAGAATAACCTAAACAAGTATTCAAGTCTGAAAAGATACCCTTTTAATGTAACATTCTGTTAAAAGTTTTGGAGATTTTGATACCCTTTTCAATGTACCCGAGTACATCGCCCAACTGTGAAAAACAACCCTTTTTACTTGTTTTTTCACTTGCACATGGTATACACCTTGTAATGACACTGGCCCCCCAGGAGAAAAATGAGAGAAACAAAATAATTAAAATGTGGCAAGAATCCATCAAATAATAACGGAGTTATGAAGTTTCAAAGTTTTAATTTTGTGACGTCACATGCGAGCAGCTCCCTATATGTTATGTGATATAAAGTGTGGTTTTCTCAGAATTTGAAAATGATTTTACCTGTGCATTCAATATAATCAGACACATTATTTCATACAGGCTTCTATAAAAAAAAACCCATTCAAGTATCATGAACCATTAAAACATGACAATTTATAGAATTTATATTACATGACATATGGGGAGCTGCTCGCATGTGACGTCACAAAATTGAAACTTTGAAAGTTCATACATGTAATACACCTATCAATTGTAAGACACACCCCTCGACCCCCGGGAATGGTGCGTCACTTGTCAAACGTGAGTCGGATTTTCATTTACCATGACGCACCTGTGTGTCTCGAAAATGACTGACCATTTTCTTACAGTGACTGTGCCTAGGCCTATTTAAACGTATACAAACTGACGCATCCCATTCACCATGCTGTGACGGACCAAATGCTTCCATGACGGTACGCGGTGCCGTCATTTTTCTTTGGTAAATGACCACCCATGCACCATTCCGGGGGTCGGGGGTGCGTCTACAATTGATAGGTGTATAACTCTCTATTCTTTGGTGAGATGTTTTACAATCGGCTGATTTCAAATTAAAAATCTAGTTTTATTCGTCACTTTGTCTGCTTTTATTAAAACCAACTTGAGTCAGGGTGGACCTTGCTTTAAGTGGGGGGGAGGGGGGCTTCATACTGGCAGGAAGGTGAAACCGCAGGAGGAGAGAACGGGGTATTCTTACATGTCTCATTGTTATGAAAATTGAATTATAAGAAAAAATTGTATGGTGCCTCTATTCTTTTTTATGTATTTCAGTGAGTTTTAGTTTTTTGAGCAGAATTTTTCAGTTTGGGGGGGGGGGGGTGCAGAAAACCAAAATAACCAAATGATAATTGAAGCACACACACAAAACAACAGCAAGGATTCATAAAATCTAGGTTGCTGGTGTGTCATCATCATAGTTCGATAGGTGTGTGTGTGTGTGTGTGTGTGTGTGTGTGTGTGTGTGTGTGTGTGTGTGTGTGTGTGTGTGTGTGCGTGTGGGTGTTAATAAGTGATGCGTGTGAATTTGCAGTAGTCTATCTTATTTTTTGTGTCAATAAGTTCTGATGTTCTTCTACCCAGCTTCAGGGCTACATCCAGATATTACTGAAAAAGTAAGATTGCACTGCACTGCATGCCCAACATTAGTGTTATTGTCACAGTGAAACATTAACCTTCAAGTACTGTTATTATTGCACTAATAAAATGTACTTCACTATACTAATAGATGGACTCTGTTCGCCTTTGTTGTATTGCATGGCCAACATTGTCTGTTGTTGTCACGGTGGCACACTTCCTGCATGCATTTTCATACTGCACTTAAGATATATTTCACTGTTCTGTGTAGACTTGTTCATCGAGAATGTGACATGCACCATAACTAGGGGCATTCAGAGCACAATAAAAGATGATGCAATAACCCAGGATTATTGCTGTTCCTGAACAAGTGAAATTCATAATGAAGATACCCATCATTTATTATACTCTTGAAATTCCATATTAGAGTTATGGAATTTTAGAGTGTTAAATTTGTGACGTCACATGCGAGCAGCCTCCCATTTTTCAGGTGATATTAATTCCATAAAGTGCCCTTTTCTCAGAAATATGAAAATTATTTTACCTGTGCAGTCAATATATTCAACCATTAAAAAATTGCAATTTATGGAGTTTATATTACATGACAGATGGGGAGCTACTCGCATGTAACATCACAAAATTAAAACTTTTGAACTTCATAACTCTGTTGTTCTTTGGTGGATTTTCACCCAACTTTCATCAATATGTTTTTCTCATTTTTTTGCTTTTATTAAAACCAACTTGATGTCAGTCTGAACTTTGCCTTTAATTTTCATTTAAAAAGTTGCTATTGATTTGATGACTATAGTTGAGTCATATATAAAAAAAACCCTATTATTTTCTTACATCAAATGTAAAATACCACTAATGTTTTTGTTTTGAGATGTACATTATGTACAGTGTCATCAAAGCAACATTTTTTTTTATGAAGATCTGTAATCAAAAAGGATTATTGGTAACTTTTACTAATCTTTGGATATTTTATTGAATGCCCAAGCAAGTATTGTTTAGTTTGCATGAATTTAGTGAATTCTGCTTTAACTCTTAACGTGCCGAATTTGCAACTTTGCACCACACAATACAAGAATTCCCATACAGATGTCATTTCCCTGGCATGTTAAGAGTTAATGAGGAGTTTTAGGTTTGCATTTTATCCCTACTGAAGATAATAATCGGTGTCTCATTGCTTTAATTACATGTAGTTGACCATTTGTGATTCAGTTAAAATTAAGTTCTAACCCATTTACTGTTTATTTTTGCATGATTTAATCTGATTCCCAAATCCCCCTCACCAAAATGTAAATTAATTGAATCAACTTTTCTTTGGAAGTTTTGCCATAGTTAAATGATTTAGACTTGGGCAGCATATATTTGACTAACTTTTAACACAAAACTGCCATGTATGGAGTACTATGGAGTATTATAGACTGGGGCATTGACCAAAAAAGTTTTTGAAAAAAGTTCCGTTGTCTCCAGATTGGTATTAAAAATAACATTACAAATTGATTAAAAGGAAGTTGCTGATGAGAAAACACATTTTCTCAAATTTTTTATTTGCGCATTGATGAGATAATCAACTAATTAGTGAGGCAAGTTCCTCAGTCCCGTTCATAGAAGAAGGAAACACTGTCAATATTTCAATGTAGCGATTTCACAGACACAAACATTACTCACTTGATCAGTCTATACAGCTGTGTTATTTTATATTATGATGTAGGCCTGTAGCATGCAGATTGGAATTTTCTGGTAAAGGTATTCTTTTAAATAAGTTGAAAGGACCACTGTCGTGACAGAATTAAAACTGCCCTCTTTTGACTAAAATCATGATAAGGGTGCACTAGTCTAATGACACCCATAACAGAAACAACCATGACATAGTGGAAAAAAAACACATTTGTTTCCTCCACAATCTGACCACTATGGCTCTGTAACAGTCCATGATTATGAATATGACCTTGATTTATAAGACTACATGTAGTTGACATCCTCTCTAAGGTTTAGTTGATCCTTGACAGTGAACCTTTTACAAAAGCCATTCATGTAGTCCCCCATTATTTATACTAGAATGGTTGCTCTCAAATGCCTCACCAAAGTTGCTATTCAGTTTTCAAACATCTGCAGATTTACAAGGGCATTTTGACTACATAGGTTGTCAAGTACTTCTTAATTTGAGAACAAGGATGTGACGTGTGACATTCCAGCCGCGTATTATTTGCACACAGTGAAAGTCTCCGGCAGTTTACTTTGTACACTGATAAAATGTACTTGGTCACAAGTCTATAAATAATTGCCTTAATTAAATTTCTCGCAAATGCACAAATTAATTATGGAGGACAAACCTGAAGTAGGATATTTAGTAATATTCAGATAATTATCACTAGAGCCACATTCAGACAGAAAAAGGTGTAGCTGCGGCGGCTCTGAGCGGTCTTGAAACCCTCCGATGACCCCCTTCAGATAGCACAGAATTCGCGTAGCAGCTACGCCTTTTCGTCGTCTCCAGATTGGTATTAAAAATAACATTACAAATTGATTAAAAGGAAGTTGCTGATGAGAAAACACATTTTCTCTAATTTTTTATTTGCGCATTGATGAGATAATCAACTAATTAGGGAGGCAAGTTCCTCAGTCCCGTTCGTAGAAGAAGGAAACACTGTCAATATTTCAATGTAGCGATTTCACAGACACAAACATTACTCACTTGATCAGTCTATACAGCTGTGTTATTTTATATTATGATGTAGGCCTGTAGCATGCAGATTGGAATTTTCTGGTAAAGGTATTCTTTTAAATAAGTTGAAAGGCCCACTGTCGTGACAGAATTAAAACTGCCCTCTTTTGACTAAAATCATGATAAGGGTGCACTAGTCTAATGACACCCATAACAGAAACAACCATGACATAGTGGAAAAAAAACAACATTTGTTTTCCTCCCACAATCTGACCACTATGGCTCTGTAACAGTCCATGATTATGAATATGTACCTGTATTATAAGACTACATGTAGTTGACATCCTCTCTAAGGTTTAGTTGATCCTTGACAGTGAACCTTTTACAAAAGCCATTCATGTAGTCCCCCATTATTTATACTAGAATGGTTGCTCTCAAATGCCTCACCAAAGTTGCTATTCAGTTTTCAAACATCTGCAGATTTACAAGGGCATTTTGACTACATAGGTTGTCAAGTACTTCTTAATTTGAGAACAAGGATGTGACGTGTGACATTCCAGCCGCGTATTATTTGCACACGGTGAAAGTCTCCGGCAGTTTACTTTGTACACTGATAAAATGTACTTGGTCACAAGTCTATAAATAATTGCCTTAATCAAATTTCTCGCAAATGCACAAATTAATGGAGAAAACCAAGAGGCAGCATCTTTAGTAATATATTCCGATAATCACATATAGTCTCCCACATCAACCAGAAAAAGTGTATCTCGCGGCTCTGAGCTCTTGACAACCCTCCATGACACCCCTTCAATAGCCAGAATTCGCGGAGCAGCTACGCCTTTCTCGTCTCTAAACCATTCTTCACAACAGCAACCAAAAAGGGTGGAGTCACACTGCACCTTGCGAATGACCTGAACAGGAAGCATTTGTAAAGCGCGCGATTGCTTTGTTTCGGCGCGCGAGTTGGTGAAATTTGATCATGCATCACTGCTGCCAACCGAGTAGTCGAGACGCTTTAACTCATTCAGACCAGAATAATCGTATGCACTACTTCCTTTTCGCCGCTCTGAAAACACTAACCGGTATTTTCATGAGCGGCCCAGACGGCAATACTAATACCACGTTTCCGCCTGGCTTAAACCATTCAGACAGAAAGTGGAGGAGTAGCAGAGCCGGCTCAGAGCCGGCGAATTTGGGCTGTCTGAAGGGGATTTAGGAATTGTAAAATACCAATGATGAGACTACAAAGAGTCCCAATATTTTGCCTTGCCCTACTATACAGTCTATAAAAGGTTTATATTCACATTGTGGAAGCCTCATTAAAAAAATGTCAAATTTTGATATATCTGACCAACATGATAGATGATAGTGTTTTTATGGAAAAATATATAAACACACTAGTTCTAACATAAAACTTCAAACGCTTATGCTGTCACTAGCAAAATGTGAACAGATTTCAAATGATTATTGGCACATGAATTTATGTCATGGGGACCAAAGTAACATTGTAGTCTATTGGCCTGGGAAAGCTTTAATGGCTTCCCTTTTTAAAAGCACTTGATGATCATTTCGACCTGCATTTTTTTCAGGTCTTCATTATTAAATGTTATCACTCAGAGACACCAGTAGCATGGCAATCATGTAGATATGTTAACTGATAATATTGTTAAACAAATCCTTTAATCTTTAGCAATGTAGAAAATGTATGCATAGGATGAGTTAATTTGCCATTTGTTTGTTTTAGTTTTGTGTTTAGATATCATCACCACCCTAACACCAGTATAGTGTTCATTTAGTGAGTTTTATCATGAAGCAGGGATGGAGTCGAGGCTGGCCTCGAGGCTAGATTTTGTTGGCCTTGGCCTTGGATCAAGCTATGTGTACAAAGTCTACGACATACCTGCCAACCAGTACGATTTTTCCAGGGCAGTTCTGGTCTTATTACAGTTATTAGGCAGTATGGTAAACAATAAAAAGGTTACATTAAAAAAAATGAAATTAGAGTGTGAATGAGAAAAATATTTGAAACAGCTAAACAAAAGTTTTCTTATGAGAAAAAAACATGAATAAAACAACCTTTTGTTCCGTCACTCACCAGTGAATGTAACCATGTCATTTCCATTACAATTTGGGCATTGTATTAAAATCACTACAGTAACCAAGGCATTTTTTTTCATTTATTTTGGTCATTCATGTTCTGTTCTTATTATGATCTTCGTTTTTGTTGTTGAAGGCACCGCCTAGTAACTGTAATAAGGACAGAACTGCCCTGGAAAAATCGTACTGGTTGGCAGGTATGCTATGTTAAAAATACCTTTCCAGCATTCTTATAACTTGGAACTGTCAGCCTCAACGTCATCCCTGTCATGTAGACACTGTATGTAGATCCACTAATAGTTATTGAGGTTAATTTATTTGTTTTACTCATTCAGATTTGTCTCCCATTTTGAGGCAAATTTTCCAAAATCGGCTCTGCAGCTTGAATTTGGTGATCTTTCTCTCAAGCTGTATACGTGCCGCAGATGCATTTCCCCACTTTCTAACAATTTTTGGGGGATAAATTACTCCCCAAATATGGCTCAGATTACACCAGAGAGCATCTAAGACCCCTGAGCTTCCTGGGCCCTTTACCGGGCTCTGGACCCCAGCCACAAAGGACTTGGGCTTCGTGCTGATTATGCATGATTATTATTCCCTCGCCCGACGAAGTCGGGAGGGGATATAGAAACGCCGTCGTTTGCCCGTCCGTCCGAAACTCTGGTTTCCGTTCGATAACTTTACTAATATTTGACGGATTTTTATGAGATTAGGTATGAAGGTACATTACATGATATCAAAATACAGCCCAAGTTTGATTTTGGAGTGTGTAGGCCCAAGGTCAAAGGTCATAGCTCAAAAAATGTGAGAACAGGTTAATCTAAATGTCTGGAAGCCAGACTAGGGCATGTGTAGCTTTGCCCATAAACTGTTTAATATTAATGCAAATTATTGCATATTATTTTGACAAAGGTTGCTCTTAACAACCTGACAGCTTGCTGGAGGCTTGCCAGACATCAACAACTAATGTATGCAATTTGCATTTTGGTATCAAAAAATTATTCACAATAACAGGTGAGAAAAATTACTCCACACTAGTTTTCAGTAGAGAAAACATCCATAAATTTGAATACATTATGAAATGGTCTATTTCATATTTGGGTTGAAAATGGGTAAAATCAATTTTAAAAAGAATTATTTTGAAGAAAGTGTGTTTGCTACCAGATCAGAAATCTAATCACTTCTGGGGAAATATAAAGGGCATAATTGGTTTGATTATCAGGCCTGTAGTGAAGCTTGATAGGTTTTCCCAAAATATATATATATTTTTTGTGTGTGTGAAATGTCCTGATCTTTTACACACTTTTCAGGGTAAGGGTATTTTTTTTTGCATAATTCTCCTGTTTATTTATTTGTAAGGAAAATATAATTATAATAAGCTTATAGCTAATTATATCATGCAAAAAATGAAGCTCTCTAGATTTTATAGTGGACCTAAATATGTATCACTCTGAAAAGGGGCTTTTGGGGGGTAACATTTGTCAAATGTCAAAGAGCAATTTCTATGGGTTTCCACTTGTAATGTCTGCAGTAAACTGAAGCAAATACATGTAGAGTTTCAGTTGAAAGACTTCACTTAAAGCCCAAGTTTAGTTTGGGGATTTTTTGTTATTTGAAAGCTTTATGCCCATAACCCTGCAATAATAGATTCTGAATGTCTTTAGTTTTTTTTTTTAAATTAGTTAATGAAAAATCTCAGGGGGGGGGTACCCCCAAGATTTTGACTATATTTTACATTATAGCATCCAAAGGGTTAAAAAGGCCGTAAGGTTGCATGTGTTATACCTCATCTGAAAATACAGACTCTGCTCTTTCAGATGAGGTATAACTCATATAACCTTTTTTGTCTTTAGTTGTTTTTTTTAATTAATTAATGAAAAATGTCGGGGGGACCCCCGACATTTTCAGCTATATTTTACATTATAGCATCCAAAGGGTTAAAAAGCTTATATGAGCTATACCTCATCTGAAAGAACAGAGTCTGCTCTTTCAGATGAGGTATAACACATGTAATCTTGAAGTCCTTTTTAACCCTTGGATGCTATAATATAAAATATAGTCGAAAATCTCGGGGGTCCCCCCGAGATTTTTCATTAACTAATAAAAAAAAAAACTAAAGACATTCAGAATCTATTATTGCAGGGGTTATGACTTTGGGGGCATAAAGCTTTCAAATCCCCAAAACTAAACTTGAGCTTTAAGTTTACTATGACATATTGAATTTGAATTTAAAAAAGGGATATATTCTAATTTTGTGGATACTACAAACATTTCAAAGTAGATGGAGAAAATGTGCAAAAATTAGATTTTTAATTTTTTAAACGGTGAAATATACAGGGTTTTAGGTTGCAAAAACTGAAATTAAGGTCATAACTCATTAACCCTATTTTAACTGGGCTATTTCAGACCGGGTTTTTACTGGGGGGGGGGGTCAATTTGACCCCCCCTTAAGATCTCGGCCGCTGATCGCGCGATCGCGGCGAAAATTTGCATGCGCATAGAGCCGGATGTAAACTGCACGACTGTATAGTAAAATTTTCAAAAAATTCATTTTTTCTATTTTTTAAATTGGAATTAATTTCTTATGTATTTTATTGTTTTATGAATTTCTTATGTATTTCTTTGTTTTTTCGACCTTTTGTTTTCTATTGTTTTTTTGATGAAATTTGTTGGGGACACTTTTGCAATCATAAACAGCATAAAATAAATTAATTTCAACCAGTTAAAGCAAAAATAATCATACATTTATGATTTTTGGCTGAAAACACAATTTCCATTGATTTTGTACACGAAATCACGTTTTTGAGCGATTTTGGGGTTGACATGCATGTATAAAAAGTCACGCAGCGTCGCAACGGTACGTCCGATTTTCGCAAAAAGGGTCTCAAGATGCGCAAGACTTGAAAGTAAAAAGTCAGCGAGCGACGCGATCAAAAAATTTTGCGCAGCGGCATGGTCGCGAAATTCGTCGAGGGGGGGTCAAATTGACCCCCCTCCCCAGTTAATATAGGGTTAAATATGTAAGAATAGCTAATTACAAGTTCTGTTCAATGACTTTATTAATGTTAGACAGATTTTGATCTTCAAGTATGTATGCCACAGTGCCAAGTTCACACTTCATTATTTATGCTATATGTACCCGGTGAGGGGATGCTACGCTTTGCGTTGTCCTTGCTATATATAATTTCCAAATACTTCCTAGGTCTCCAGTTTGGAAAAATAGTGTAGGCAGGAAAATGTCCTGTGTAGGATACATGTATGAGGTGCATTGGAGTCTCTCTGTACGTTAAACAAAATAATAATAATAATAATGATGAATAAATAAATAAATAGGTACATGTAATTCAGTGTAATAGCATGTATAAAGTAGAGAAAATAATTCTTTGATACATCTGATACAGTGGCATAAATCTGTTCCAAGGAGTCAGAGGTGGGAGTTGATCACAAGCCAGTGGCATTCATGGAAATCACAATCATAATGGAGATTATCATTAAATTTTGAAGAAAACAATAGAACCCAAAACCCATATTAGGTTATTCTGAAATTAATTAATACCAGTGTTAGAGAAATACTCTGTTTTACTAAAAATTTACACAAAAATGTTTCGTTTTAAATTTGAAACAGTGTAGCATGTTTGTACATATGATCTTTCCCTTCAAAAAGTGGAGAATAGTCCCCTATCCCCATGATTTTAACTCCTCATGTCATCACGCTGTTTTACTAAAAAAATGTTTTAAGTTTTAAATTTCTTTTGCTTGAAAAATTGTAGCATGTTTGTATATATGATCTTTCCCTTCAAAAAATGGAGAATAGTCCCCTATCCCCATGATTTTAACCCCTCATGTCATCATACATGCACATAATCTAAAGAAATATGCATGAAAGCAGGATATTTTAATATTCTTGGCAGGTTTTATTATATATATTTAGCTCAGACTACAATGCAATCTCAACAAGCAAGAAAATAGCTTATTTTGATTTTTTAAAAATCCTCATTTTCCACTAAACACAGGAAACGGCTTGTCACCCCAGTATTTACAAATGAAATGAGGACAGTTTGAGATAACATGCATTCTTCATAGACCCCAGCCCTAGATATCTCATTCTTAGTCTCCCATGGGCTGATGGCTAATCATGTGTTTTTTGGTTTTTTTACAGGATTGTGAGACTGGGCCACCTGTAGAGGATTGTGAGTCTCTCCTGGATTGCACACCGGTGGATGGGTGGTGCCGTGCCGGATGTAAAAAGATCTCTGGATCTGGTCAACTACAGTATGTAATAAAGTCATAACTACATGTTTTCAGTCTTCCGGTTGCTAAGGCCTTTTAGCCATCTTACGTAATCATTCATAAAAAACAGCCTCTCTCTGACGCTAGGCTCTTCCATTTAGCGGACGATTCTTTCTAAATCGATATTTCGTGATTTATACATTTGATTTCCTTGTGGCTTTCGGGTTATACAGTATTTCCTTAGTATCAAGCTAAATATGTACCAAAAAGTTTTTCGATATGTTCAGTATTTTTTTTAGAAAATCGAAGAAATCAATTTGAGTAAGTTGATTTTCAAAACTGTAACACGGGCGTTTGCAAAATCTGTCATTTATTTCAAGAGATGTGAACTTTGAATAAAATATGAATCACATAATGTGTGCAGTAAAAAATTGTACAAATGCCTCCTTCAAGAATTATTAATAAACAAAATATGTCACTTTTGGAGCATATTCCACCTTCTAGATAGGGTCTCGACACTGAGACTAGTCATGATTTTGCATAATGCATGCAAAAACACGCGAACCATGCATTCGAAATGAGCTATAACAATGATTACCGATGCAAAACAAATTCCACGGACTGCAGAAAAACAGGTGTCATGTATGCAGTGTGAGAGACACACGTTGTCGGGCAGGCTCTTATGAAAATCGAAACAGATCTGTCACAAATAACAGATTTTTACACTAAACTGTAGGATTTTCATGCTATTGTATGTATATTTTTTAATCAAATACTAAATATTCCAACTCTTAAGACACAAGAATTAAATGTAAATAATGTTTATCGTGACATTTTCTGCAATCTTCATCGAGCGCTATAACATTTCACAGTGTATTGTGAATTGTAGCATCCCGGGGGTGCCGCTATCATTACAAAATCGGTACCATGCTCGTAGATAGACTTTCAAAATGAACCATAACAAATAATTTACAATTGCATTGAAATGCTCATTCTTTCTCTCACATGCTCATTCTTTCTCTCACATTTTCTTTTTTGTTTTTCTTTGCAAAATGTATATTTTTCTTTGCAAGATGTATATCATGCGTTATATGATTTTTTTTAATGCAAATTGGATACCTTTCTGTTAAATTTCAAATGTATTGTTCGTGTCTGATGCATAATGTTTATATTACTATTCATTTTGTAATATTCTCCGTGTGTTTATATGCCGTTGTTGTTCTAGATATTTTCATGTAAACCAAAACTAATTTTCAATAAATTAATGATTTGTTTGCAACGGTGAAGGTTAAAAATTACCAACATTATTTATTAATTTTCAATACTTTAATATTTTGACGAAATAAAATTTAATAGAATTAAATTATCCTTAGATCTCAGAATACCTTTATTTTGTTGAGTTTCCACCCCACACTAAACAAGCATTAAACCGAGTCTGAAAAGATACCCTTTGAAAAAAAAGCCTTCTGTCTCCATAAGATGTTTGGACAATATACTGCCCTTTAAAACCACAGGTTGTCAATGGCAATTAAAAAAAATGGGCTGCATAAATCCTCCATGCTCTAAGTGTCTTTGATAAGGTCTAAAAATAAAGCCTTAAAAAAATTGTATTTCAAAATGATTATTTAGGTAAAATCTATGAGTACTCGGTTTGACTGGATTCACCATTCCCACTTCCTCCCATAGACTTACTGTGCGTAAAGCTAGGCTATTTTAAACTCCACCTAAGGCCTTGGTCACACTAGCAGTTGCGACTACCTGCGATTGAGTTACGAGTTATCACAGGTGATCGCCAGTTAGTTGCGCTAGATCTTGCGATTTATCGTACGACAACCATGAAATCACTTGTGATCGCAGGTGATGGTACGATCGAAAATAGGTTTTCAAAACCGGTTGAAAAACCTGGCTACGATCAATTTGATCGCAAAAGAGGTGGGCAAGCAATCGCCAGTGATCGTGCGGGCATCGTGCCAGTCACCGGTACGATGATCGTGCCACTTAATCGCACTTCCAAGAGCGAATTTGCATAGAACGAGAAAGTGTAAACTGAATCGCGGGTAGACGCACGTCAAATGGTAGCTCATCGTTACAATAGTATGATCCTGACTTGCGAATACCTGAATGTGATTTCTAATTCTATTTTTCGGTTAACATTTGTTGTTGCTGTTTAATAAAGTGAATGTCATTCTCGGGATCAGTCTGGAATGAACTTCAACATCATCTTGTGCCATCTTCGACGGAGGCTTCTTCTATTTCCTCCGTTACAGGCTTGCCTCCTTCCTGAGCTTTCTTGGAGGCATGTCTGAATTATACTGTACATGTAATGTACAGGTACATGTGGTCTCTATGAACATTAGTGGTGCATGTCAGAAGGGAACAACTGATTTATATAGCAACGTGAATAATGAACGTAAAATAAATATTTTCCTTTGTGAGGGTTGTTAAAAAGCATTCCATTCACACCTTCTTTTCACAAACGCATAATTTTGCATATCGAAATGCCAACCCGTAGCATCGTTTGAATCACTCAAGTGAACATGGATCGCACGACCCTCTGTCTCGTGAGGTTGATCAGCCAGAAGTAACCGTACGATTAGCTACCATTCATCACAAGTGATCGCACGAATACCTGTCACTAGTCGCAGCTAATCGCGCGTTTGTGTACCACTAGCCGTAGGTAATCGCACATTTGCCCACCACTTGCCGCAAGTGATCGCACGACTGTCTGCGACTTGTCGCAGGTGATCGTGCAACTAGTGGTGCGATTAGCGATTGGTAGTCATGCGTTTACCTACGACAAGTGGCAAACAGGTCGTACAAGTGTGACCATACAGCACAAATCATGCGAGTAACTTGCGACCTGGCTGCGGAGGCCCTTGTCGTACGATTCATTTGATCGCAGGTAGTCGCAACTGCTAGTGTGACCAAGGCCTTAGCAAGGCAGTGGGGCCAGATGGTTTGCCCAACCGTGTAATAAAAGATTTTTCATGTGAACTAAGTATACCAATAACTGATATTTTCAACTCGTCCTTGAGGGAAGGTAAACTCCCTCAAGAATGGAAAGACGCCTTTGTAGTGCCAGTACCGAAGGAGAAGCCGGCGATTGTCACAAAACTAAGGCCAATATCTCTCACATCCCAATGCGCAAAAGTGTGTGAAGGACTCGTAGCAAAATGGATGCAGGTTGATATGCTACCCAACATAGATAGAAACCAATACAG